>JAMLFT010007404.1:0-14854 GCA_026544285.1 Pachyrhizus erosus
ATTATTTTTGTTTTTAAATGTTTTTTTTTTATTTTTTTAGATATTTTAAAAAAAATTCTTTTATAAATTATTGTCTTATCAAAATATTCTTGATAGTTTTACCATTAATGCTATAAATTAATATGATAAATTAATTTTTTCTTGTGAGAATTTGAAAAGATGATTAACAAACATTAATTAATTAAATAAACAGAGTGAAACAATAAATTTCAATAACTTTAAAAATAATTTAAAAAATGATACAAAATGTTAATAAATTTATTGTTATTAATTATATTAATCAATTTTTTAATGATTGTGAGTTAAATCTTATATTTAGATATGAAAATAGTAAAGTATATATGAAATCCAACCTTAAAAGGCTATAACATGTTGAATTTTCTTTTAAAAATTTGAACTTATCAAAATTAGCTCTAACTTAAGTTAAATTATTGGAACATGATGAATTCTAAACATTATTTTTTTTATAGACTACAAGTATTTCTTACAAGAAATAATTCTCAAGTACAATAAGGTTATTATGGGTAACAAAGGTCTCTTTTAAATATTTAATACAGTTAAATTTATAAAACTTAAGCACAAGATTACATACTAAACTTGAATAATCACAAATGAATTGATCTACACGAGATAATTTATTGATACATAAACTAAGTTTATTAATATATCTTAAAATGTATTATCATACACATAATCGGTTGGACTATATTAAAGAAATGTTAAAAAAAATTTAAAAATTAAATCATAATTATTTTTTATTATTTGCAATATTTTGATTAATCAATATTGTTGCCTATTTTATAAATGGATTGGACTACTCTTTATACTCCTTTTAATAATATTCCTTTGCTTATAAAAATCATATTTAATTTAAGACTTAAATATTTTTTTTCTTTTTATATATGCATAATCTGTATGTTTTAGTTTTCACACCTATAAACTATTTATTTTAGTTTTTGTATATACAATTTTTTAACTCTTCATGCATACACTTTATAATTTTGAATGATAAGAAATAAAATAAATTAAAAAGTGTATGTTATAAGAATTTAAATGAATAAATTTTTAGGTGTAAGGATAAAAATAAAGATTATATAAGCATAGTAATCAAATAAATGATTTAACCTTATTTTAAAAATAACTTAAACTGATCATATTTTGCATGTATTATTATATCATAAAGTTGGATGCTTATTTTTGAACGAGAAGATTTTATGAGTTAATATTTTATTAAATCATGTAAACTCTCATGTATTAAGTATACTATAGCTTAAACTTAATTATTAAAATTTAAATTTTAACACACCATATAAAATAATTTAATATTTTAATTAGTAGATATAGAAATCAAGAGTTTGATTCAATTAATTTATTTCTATACTTTTCTCTTTAATTTAAAAATTTTTATCTTTAATTTGGTCATATCTAATAAAACAAAATCTTAATTATTTCAAAGATTTTTCATATGGTATATGATTTTATTATTATTCCACAATGATGATATTTTCTTATTTTTTATAAAAAAATTTATGTAATGTATGAATAATTTATTAGTTTACTCATATTTAATAGTTTTTTAAAAAAATATACTTCTTTGAAGTCATCATATTTGAAACATTATTAGATGCTAATGTGAGCACCTATGCTAGTGATAGATTTTAACTTCGATTTGAATCTATATGAAAGTTAAGGTTAGAAAGAAATTTTTAACCATTAGATATTTTAATTTTTTCCTTATTTAATTTTTCCACCCTTCCCGAATTGTTTTTGTCGCTCCTTTCTCCTCCAATTCTCCAAAAATGGATATCCTTCGTTCCTCTCTCCATAACAACCTAACATCTCTACTCTCCTCCAACATAGGTGATAACAAAAATCTAGAATATTTATTTCTCCTTTATTCCACTTCTTTTTCTCTCCTTTTATCACCATTCTCCTTTATTGTTTTGAATGAATTAAATTTACCCTCACACAGAGCAAGCAACAATGATTTCAAGTTTTCAACAATTTTGTGGTCCAGTTCGTTGAACATAGGGAGAATAATTCAACAATTCTGAAATTTTACATTTCAAATTTCACTTAATTAATATCATCACAAAACAAAATTACAATAATAAAAAATAATGGAATTATGCCTAAATAACAATCTCTAATATTTAACCCACCTAAACCATCTCTCACACATATAATGTACTACGAGCATAATTTGTGGAGGATTTAGGGTTTAGAAATAATAGTGAAATTTCATATTTGAAATTTGAAACCCTAAACATTGTGGGCCTTGTGCCAAAGGAGGGGAAAAAGTTTGGAAAAGAAGCTATATTAAATTTAAAGAAGAAAATGAGAGGGAAAGAAGAAGAGAAACAAAGAAAAATCTAAACGAAAGTTATTACAGTAGCCATAGTGGTAGAGATTAAGGTCATGTTGTCATTGTTGTTCTTGTCTTGACAGTAATGAAAGTAAGCACTATTTGGAGTGGTGGAGAATTGAGAAAGGGCTACAATCGTTTGGAAAAGACAAACAAAATTTTAAAAAAAATTGAACCCTCCATTTATATAACAATAGATCTAACCGTGTAAATTTCGTTTTCAAGATGGAAAATTTCACCAACTTTCCTACAAGAGCCTCTGTCTTGAATTCATTCTACACTATGAGATACTAACAATTTTCTCTGAAAATGAAGGTTGACGAAACTCTTTTGTGTATTCTTTCTGATACTCTAATTAAAATTTATTAAAAATTATTAATTTTAATAGATTTTATTTTTCATTTTAACATTGTCTCTTTTTATTTATAAATGAGACTTACAAAAATTAATAAATTTTAATCAATTACATAAAGAAAGAAGGTTAGAAAGAGAGTCCTTACCATATCTCTTCTCTAAACCCAACTTTGTTGAGTATTTAAAAATTAAAAAATTATATTTATTGATTAGAAAATTAATAAAATAAATTTAAATAACTTCATATTTTATAATTCTTTTATATCTATTATTTAATAATCTTAGCAAGCATTTTAAATTTTTTATATTTCATATTTAAATGAATTTATCTATTTAAAAAATTAAATTTATTGCATACACAACATTCACTTCAGCATCAAATTTGCATGTATTGTTTGATTTGTGTAAAGATAAACTTATGGTTTATTTAAATACATTTTTATGTGGGGTTTGCCTCCTAAATTAAAAAAAAAACATTTTTATGGTAAAAAAAATATGATGTTCTTATATTTTAGTTTTTAAAATTTAATTCATTTTTTAACTATATATTTAGTAAAAATGACATAATTTTAGTCTCATGTAAAAAATTAGAAACATATAATCTTTTAAATTTTAAAAATTCAAAATAAATAAAATTTATATAAGAATTAAAATAGAAGATCTTGTCTTTAATTATAAGATATATTTAAACTTTGAAAATATGATTATATTAGTTGAATTTATAATCATTACATATTTTTCTACCAATATGTCACATAAAATTAAATTTGAATCTCTTAAATAAAGTTTTGAATTCAAATTTTGTAAATAGAAAAAAAATATATGATTACTTTACTTCACACTTATAAAATAATTAAAAAAAATAAAATTAAATGTTTTTTTATCTCTAATGAATATTTAAATTTGTATTTGGTCTCAATTAATTTTTTTTATTGTTATTAATCCCTTAATTTTTTTTATCCTTGTTGTTACATTGGTTTTGTTAACTTGAGATGTTACCATTTAATAGAAAACATACTAGCGATTGTGATAAAAAAAAATTTAAGAGATCAAAAGAAAAATTTGAAAATATTTTATAGATCACTTAACATATTCAACATAATGACAAAGATAAAATACAAAATAAAATTTTTTATAGGATCCAAATGCAAAATTCTTAAATTTTTTAGGAACCAACGCAAAAAAATAATAATAATAAAGACTAAGCACAAAATTCAAAAATTTATCAAAGATAAACATATTTAAGCATAAAAGTAATTACATAATTTTTTTTTTATTTCAATATATGATAAAGTTTAATAGATTATATATTTTCAACCCATACAAAGTTTACTTTTATCAATTCTAGTTTCTCTACTATTTCAAAATTCCAAACCAACTCTTGCAAATATGAAAAATTCTTAACATTTTAAACAAAATTTAGTATTTTGAAATGTTTGTTTTTTTAAAAAAGGTTGGTCTACTAATGACGTTGTTTTCGTCATAGTACACAAAAAAAAAATGTTTGTGTTGAATTGAAAAAGGTTAAATATATTTTTCGTCTCTCAATTTTTGGTGAATTTTAATTTTAGTCCTTAAAAAAATTTTGATCAATCTTAATCTTTATATTTTCTCCGTTAACATTTTTTAGTCTTTAACATCAAGTATGACCATTATGTGATGACATATTAGTCACGTGACTTGTCAGGTGAATTACTGATTGAACGTGATCGTCAATGTAATTTTTTCGTATAAATCATGTTTCTAGTTGATCATCTTTTTACCAAATTCACTTTAGTCCTTCAATAATATTTTGATTAGTCTTAATCCTTTAATTTTTTTAATCGTTATTTTCAATCCCTTCAATCAAGTGTCGATACTAAGCAGTGACGTTGTCATCACATGGACGACTAATATGATGGATAATCACATGATTAAATGTTGCTAGTTCAAGACATTTTCTAACAGTTCTAAGGTGTTACAGATTTTTTGCAATATAAAACTTCTACAAAAAGGTTTGAAATTATGAAGTAAAAAAAAAACTAAAGAAAAAGATAAGCAAAAGCAACAACTCACAATAAGTAAAATTAGCAAGAACAAACATAATCACAAATTATTAGCAAGAACTCATGATCTTGTTGCATAACCTCTTTCCTTTCTAATTTAGATGTTTCCATCTCTCTTTCTTGTAATATCAAAACCTATAGTCATTGTCTCACTCTCTTGCCACCATCGCCACCATGTACCTATGCTCTATGTATGGCGCTGCCCATGGAGCAAAAAGGTTCATGGGAGTGAGATTAAAATAGGAGAATTTTGTGTTTGTTTGAGAAGTGGGATTGGGGTTTGAAAAATATTAGAGATTAGGGAAGGTTTGTTAGTTGTGTTTCTTTTTATTTCACATTCATTTTTATTTTTTAATTTCACTCCCATGAACCATTTTATGGTCATGTCACATTGCTAGAAATTTTATAATGCCTTATAATTAACAAAAAAGTCTTAAACCAACATTTTTTTTATGTGACTATCACATTGTGTTAATAGACCACGTAAGAAGTTACACAATTGTCGTATTATCACTTAATAGTGATACTTGATGGAAAGTATTAAAAAATTCACAAACAAAATTGAGATATTAATTCGATCAATAAAATTATTGAGACTAAGACCAATATAAAAAAAATTTTGAGAAACTAAAAGCTAATTTTGTAAAAAATTGAGAAACTAAAAACATATTTACGAAAAAAAATTACATGACTTTCTAGTCAGGTTATTAATTTACATGGTTATAAGCATGGCTACCATGTCACTACTTAATGGTGATACTTGATGATAGATATTAAAACACTAACAAAAAAAAAATAAGCCTAAAATTGATCAAAATTTTATTTAAGAACTAAAGATAAATTTTGTCAAAAATTAAAGGATGAAAAGCACAATTTGCCCATTAAAAAAACTTAGTTTAGTGGTTCAAACAATGAAATTTACTACACTTTATCCATTCCATTTTATAAATTTTTATCCAAGTGATAAAAAAAAAATCTGACCATCAACAAAAAAGAAAGAAAAAATGTCTAAAAAAAAATTCAATAATTTAAATGAGATTGTTTGTGGGATGTAATATTTATATATTCTATTAAAAAATCACATAAATTCAACAAAATTCATCTTAAAAAATAATTAATCAAAATTCATATACTTTTAAATATTATAAAACTTTTTAAGTTATAAAAAATCTTAATTGAATATCATCTAATCTCATTGTTTTCTTAAAAAAAATCTTAATAATATTAATTAAATTCAAGACTTATTTATATTATTTAAAAGTTTTGATTGAATATTAAAAATTATAAAAAAAAACTTTTAAAATCCTTTCAATTCAATACACCCCTACGTTATTAATATTATGTCTAATGATAATATGCGCACACACTGATGTGAAACAGTTTAAAATTTCTTCCCACTTAGACTTGACCATCTCGTATGTGAGAGTATACACTCTTTTACCTTTTCATTTGGTCTTCCAAATATACTTATCCAAACATAAATGCCATTGATTTAGTGAGGGAGGGAGGGAGGGGGTGAATCATGCTCGGATGAGAATCATGTTACCTTTGCCTTGCATCTCATGAGATACCCAAGCAATTTCTTTGCTTGCTAATATAAATAAATGGGTACAACAACACCTAACAAGCAGAGTTAATAGTTATTCCAAATGGCAATTGCAGGGATATCCTAAATTGTTAATTAAAACCTAGACCTACCCTGTCAGTTGAGCAATAGATTAATAAATTCATCAACAATGCTAACATCTATCTCTACACACTTGCTATCAACAATTCTTTTTTGTTGAATGACCAGTCTTTCGCTTATGACGACTGAAATCAGAAACGAATCTAAATGTTTGCCCACACCCTGGCTCAGCACACACATATGGACGAGCACCAGTGTGGACTCGAATGTGCTCAGTACGTGCCCATGCCCACTTGAAAGTCATCTTGCACCCCTTCCAAGGGCACTTCAAGGGGCGGTCATCCTCATGAACTCGACGATGCTGCACTAGATATTTGTGTGAGAAAAACTTCTTTCCACATCCTTTCACAGGACAAATGTTTCTCTTATGTTGCAACAGCTCCTGTTTAGACCCAAAACTCATGGTGCAACCCTCAATGTCACACTGAAATTCTGATTCCTCATCCTTTATTTTGGCATGGCCAAATGAAACCTTTGCAACTGTTGCATTCTTCACCTTTTTCCTTTTGGTTTCCTTTTCTTTTAATTTTCCTTCAGACTCCTGATTTTTTGGGACTCTCTTCCTAAGTCGTGTGCTAGGTCTACCATCTTCCTCCTCTTCAACATGTAATGTTGTGTCTTTGGAATTACCAGATTGATTATTCCATACACGAGGCTGCTGCTTCACTCGCCGAGTACCCTTCGATTTCATTAGCATATGAGCACCTCGTTTCACAGGACGGGATATCTTGTTTCTCATACGGAGTGGGTTAGTTTGTTTCATTTGAAGAATCTGTGATTTAGATTGCTTACTTCGAAGAGTTATTTTGTGCTGCTGATTAGAAATATCTTCCATTAGATCATCTGAATTTATATTGTCTTCATCCATGCATTTAGCTTGCTTCCTTTTAGTTCGATACGGTAGATGGAAATTATTTGCTGCCGAGTCATCCATAACGTCTTTATCATTATGTTTATTTTGTCTGCCCCTTCGAATACTCTTTTGGGGCTTCTGAAAGTGGTCCTCCAACTGGTCATCAGACAATACCTCTTCCTCAATGACGCACTTGGCTTGCCTGTTTTTAGGAATCCTTCTTTGATACTTGCGAAAACAACCCTCCAGTTGGTCATCAGAAATAATATCCTCTCCTGCAGGGTGCTTGTCTTGCCTGCTTCTAGGATTCCTCTGTTGCTGCTTCTGCAACTGGTGCTCCAGTTGATCATCGGATATCACTGTATCTTTTGCAGAAAGGGATCTTTGTTGTCTGCTTTTAGATATCTTACCTTTTGGCTTCCGGAAAGAAATCTCCATTTGGTCATCAGAAATCACATCTTCTTCAGCAATGTATTGGTCATACTTGCTTTTAGGAATCTTTCTGCATAGCTGAAGAGAACCAACACCTAATGAATCGTCTGAAATTGTATCCTGCTTGTTGCTAAGCTCTCCCCTAAGCGACCAATCTGAATCATAGTCCATTGTATCATCTGAAACCACATCAGTGTCAATAAATTTAGCTTCATTGGCATTAGCTCTCCTCCAATGCTGTATACAAGAATCATCATCCGGCGAATCATCTGAAACTGCATCACTTTCACTACATTCTGAATGCTTGCTTATAGGCTTTCTATGATGTGGCAGAGGAGAATAATCCCCTTCTGAAGCAGTATCATCTCTCTCAATATGCCTGGCTTGCTTACTTCCAAGAATCCTCCTTTGATCTTGATTGGACTTATCTTCAATCAAATTATCTGAAAGCCAATGTCTCTCAGCAAAACTTCCTTCCCTGGTTCCTTCATTCTCAACAACCTTTTTCCTTTTCTTACCAAATTTTCTAGTCAAAGTATTGCTTTTGTGGTTACTTTCAAATCTCTCAATTTTCTCTTCAGGCAATGGCCACCCATGTAAGCTTTTCTCATCCTCAACATCTTCAGAATCTCTTTTTGCTAAAAGGGGATGGACTTGATTGGACATCCAAACTTTACCACACCATTTCCCAGCAACTACCTTTTTCTGCTTGTTGGCCCTTCTCTGATAGACCTTGGGTTCTGTGTGTGAGCTTGCTGGAGTGCTTTGACCAAATGCATTATATATAACAGAATTGTAAGGCATCTGCTTACTATAAAGTGGTGAGCGGCTAAGATTGGCACTATAAAAGAGATTGATTCCAAGCTTTACAGCCCAGTCACCATTTCCAGGAATAGCTTCCTCACTATCCAAAGCTGATTGGATCCTCTCCTCATCTTCCCTGTTGGCTTGCCTGTATACAGTATTCTTCCACATGCAATCAATCCCCAGTTCCTCTGCGACAAACTTTGCTTCAGACTCTATTTTTGGATAATCTGTAGAAATAAATAAAATAAATCATGTATGATTGGCAAGGAGAGGAATACCAGTAACAATATGCTATATATAGACACAGTAAACACAAGCCCAAAAGATGCAAAATATACTGATGAAGACCAAATGTCAATCAGTAGCAATGAGGCGAAGTATGGATACTAGTCATAGCAGCATAATCAGGAACAAAACATGCTCACCCAAGGGTTGAAATACGAAAAAAACAAGTTAGACTTCCCTGCTTTGTCCATGTAGATATATAAACATCAAACAATTGTACATGTCTACATCTTCAAGGAAAACAGATCAATCAGACCACTTGGTTTTTTCATATTAGTACACTTGGAACAGCCTTCTCAACAGGGGAAAATAATCACACTTTTCTTACCTTGCAAACTATATTGAACATAAATTCCATCACAAGATTCTCATGCTTAGTGACCAAGGTGAGCTTGAGATAAACACAGAATGTTTTTACAAATAACTTGGACTTGAGATAAAAATGCAGTACAAAATGTGTTCCTTTATTAATAAAAGAACTTAAGGGGAGTAGTAAATTAATGAACCATCAGACCTGGATGACACAGGAGCAATATGTGTGCTCCACCTATTGGGCGAAGTTGCTGCTCTGCTTCTACAGCATGCTTTAAACAGAAGATATGCATTCTAGATGAGTCTTCATCAGTATGAGTATCTTGGGAACAATTCAAAGTGGGATGGGGCACAGCCCTAGTATTTCTGAATGCCACCCCTGAAGTGTTGCCATGATCTTCTGACTTAACAGAGTGGTCAAAAGGAGTCATAATGCGCTCAACTCTCTTGTGCATATAATTCTCATAATTGTCTATACTTCTTGACAGAATATCATCTTGGTCAAGCCTAACCGTGGGACTAGTAAGGGGGTCTTGAAAATGAGAAGGCGAACTAGACATATCCCAAGATCTACTTGCTGATGGATGGTTTACTACATTCAATTCATCACCATCAACTGCAATATCAGATTCTCCCTGATCTTCCTCAGAGTCAGAAGAATTACCATACACCGATGCCAATAATGCAAGAGCTGTATTGCCTTTTTTTCTTTCAGAATTTAAAGCGTCCTCATCATTTGGATAAGCAATTTGTGCGCGGTGCTCAATAGATTGAACAGGAACATCATATGAATCATTTCGAGCATTTTGTGTGGTCCATCCTGCAAGGTGGAACAAAATGTGTCACTAATTTTGCCTTGGTCAAGGAAGATTGAAACTGAGAATTTATATTCAGAAAACTTTTGAGAGAAAAAGTAAAGGTGATACAAAAGACATTTAGCTGCTTAGATAGCTAAGTTGCTACTTTTCATATGCACGCCATAAAAGGCTTTGCACTGCCATTCATGCATATTTCTGCTTTATCATGAAGTAGATAATGACAAGCACATGGCAAGACCACTCTGTGATTCTGCATTCAAGAGTCCAATGTACAACTAATCAACTTATCTATCTCTCGCTTACAAGAACACTACATCCCATACCAGACTAGCCTAAAGCCAGACTACTAGCCATCTGCTAATTTATGTCACCATCAAATTTTTATCGCAAAAGGTTTGAAGAAAAAGCAAATAGGTGAAGAGATTATTGTTTCCAAATAAAAATATTACCATGCCACAACCAGAAGGAAAATGAAAGAGACACGAACAAGAACTTAAAATGGCATAATAGAACTCAGGAGGAAAAAAAAATTGATAATTCCTCTCTTGATTGTTAAACACAGTGAAATATCTCCCACTTAACCCAGTCCCTACTCATCAACTCTTGAACTTGAGCCAAAAATGGTGAAGAAAAAAAACAAGCATTAAACCCCAAAATGCACAGATCAAAGCTGGATGGCTCTAGCTCATGCCAATGCAGAAGTTATAATTTGGGACAGTTATACAGCAGGAAGTTATCAGTACAAGCTGTACATGAAGCTCAGCTTACACACACAGGGTCTGACAAAACAAATAAATATTCATATATCCTGATGGCCATATGACACACAGGAGTGAAAAATACCTACAAGAAGGATGTGTAGTCATTAATAAATAGAACCTGCCTGTATATGTGCTTGGCTTGGGAATACTTGCATCTTCATGGACAATTGACAATTTATTGCCAGAACCAACAATCCAATCATTAAAGAAACTACAATCAGCTGACATAAGGTATCTAGCTGCTGGTTCTCTAGGCATGACAACAGCAACACAGGAAAAGCTTAATATCCCACATGTGACACATGAAAACAGTCTCTGATCTGACAACCCATCTCCATGACATGTTTCTTTTTCAGTGCCTCTTTGCAGTGTTTTTGAACTTGAAGTGTATGTGTTCCCATTCAGACTGAATGGTGAAACCCTGTTCCTTTCACACAAGGTAGCAAACTTCTCTTTTACAGAATAAAAACCTTTAACTTGTTTGATTCCATTATTCCTGTTGTACATAAGGTCATTGGAAATAAAATCTTTTGAGGAATCCATTCCCTCCGAATTGTATATATTGAGAGAAAAGTCAGGGTTCACTTTTAGTTGTTGTGATCCAACACGTAATTTTGAGCAAACAGAAAAGTCAGAAGAGCTACGGGGAAGAAGTACTATAGGAGACCCATTGCCAAGCATGTGAAGCAGATCATTGTTCTCTACAACATCCTGTACAAATAGTTCTTTAATTACAGTTTCTCCTTCACCCTTTCTCTTATCTTTAAGCCGAGAACTCCGTGGTTCAGCACTGATGCCTCCAGGGATTCTGTATGGAGAATACAAGAGAATTTACAGGGTGTATTATTATAATAATAATAATAATAACTCCTGTCATCAGAATCATTGTAGTCGTATGCCATGAGAGAATCATAACTAATGGCCACTACTCATTATGAGAGAATCAGATGTTATGCATATATGATGCAGATTTTCAACTTGTGTACATCTTCATAATAGCATCAGTCTAATACAATGTGTCCAGACCATAAAAATGGAAAAAATTATTCTTCATAAGCTTGAACAGGGAAAGACAAACCTAGAACTCAATGCAAGGCCAAGGTCATAAAGTAACTGGAAATGTGACACCATGGGAGGATAATTAATGGAAGCCCTCCTAATAGCAGCATCCTTAGCAAACCTCAACCATTCAGGTGTTGCAATGTTAGACGCCTCTCCACAATTAAAACCTACAAATCACACATCCAAATTATATTAGAAACATTCAACTATTGACAGAAACAACCATCACCTCCACCGGAAACAGAGCGAGAGAGAAAATCTTTAAGCCTATGGTTCTATTCTTATGAAGTATCTTACCATGACTAAATCCTGTGTGATACGCTCTAGGAAAAGTTACAACAAATTCCCCAGCATTTTGAACTAGCCTGACTCAATTCAATCGAAAATTCAAGTTAAGATGTATACGCAATTACGCACATTCTCAATATACATAACTCCACACACAGAGAGAGACAGAGTACCTGCAGCAGGGAACACCGGCGCCAACAAAAACCTCAGGCGACATCACCGTCGTTTTCTCACCAAGAATAGCAAAAGTAACTGTTGAAGGCAAACTAAACACGTAAGTCGAACAATAATGCTTAGTTATGAAAGAATTGAGAACGATACGAACCGAGAGGGTTAATCTCTCCGCCATAGCCATGAACCCTTACAACCTCCTCGAACGCAACCGCAGCATCCCTAGGCACACCGTACCAGGTCTTGGGAGCGCCGAAATGAAGGTAGTTCAAGCTATGCAAGTCATGGTCCTCCACGTGCCAGGCAAACCAGCTGAACAGCATCGCAACGTAGACCATAGGTGACGTCACGCCGGGAATCTCCTCCTTCATGAACCGCAGAAGAGAACCGCTGGAGCGAGAAACAGCTCTCATGTTCCAGGCGGTGTCGCCGACGGTGGTGTCGTCGCGAGAAACGCGGAGGGGGCTAAACGCGGAGCCAGGCATGTCGTTTGCGTATTCGACGGAGAAGGGTTTGTCTAAGGTGGCTTTCCAATAGAGCGTTTCGAGTTCGAGAGGGGAGAGCTTGGGCTTGTTTTTCTTAAGGTAGGTTTTGTCGAAGGCCTTGGCCTTGGCCTCGAAGTCGCGGAGGGAGTAGTGGTGGCCGCTGTGCCAGACAGGGCGGCGCACAGGCTGAGGGCGGCGGGGGCAGAAGCCGATCTGCTGCTGGCGGGTGGTGAAGGTTGGCTGAGAGCGCGTGAGGTAGGAAACTGCGGTTTTCTTAGAGGAAGGTGGAAGCGGGGGAATAATCTTGCAGATGCCGAATTGAGAGGCTTCTTTCTCGATTTTGAATATATAGGAGATCGGATCTTGGAACTCCGCCGGGGTTGGGCGGTACTCCGGAGCCACCGGTAGCGATTTCAGCCAGTGGAATACTTCTTCCGAACCCGCCATTGCCGCGATTCACGGGATTTGGCTGAGCTCACCTCATTCGTTGCACTGTTATTTTCTCAAACTCAACTTGCTTTCTTCTGATTCCCTTCTTTGGAACATTTTTCCTTTTAGAAAATAGCCTTTTCTGCGCTGGTTTTGGTTTTGGTTTTGGTTTTGGTTTTGGTTTTGGTTTTGGTTTGGTTTGGTTGCCTTTTTCAAAATTTTAATTCATTATTATTATTATTATTATTATTATTATTATTATTATCTCTGGTCTCTGTTTTTGACGCTGTGAAGGAGAGTGCAGATGAAAAAGAAAAAACCTTGTTGGGTTGGCAGAGCAGAGAGAGGTAGAGAGAAAGTGAGTGAGTGAGTGAGTGAGTGAGTGGAGTTTCAAGAGAATTTTGACCGTAGTTTGGTTTGGACTGTTATTTACTGAAACTGCCACTGTATTTTTTATTTTTATTTTTTCTCTCTCTCCTGAGATGAGATGTTGGGATAATGTATATTTATTTATGAAGACGAAACACCCTTCTCTCCTGCCGCTTGTCTTGGGTCCTTGCCTTTACTTATATAAATATTGGATAAAATCAAATCATAAATGTGTATTACACCTCCTTATATTTTAGTCACAAGTGTATTATCAGTAGTTTTTCTTTTTTTCTTTTTTCCTAATCATGTTTTCAACATCAACTATCTATTAACTTTCTCACCTTTACTTTTACTATAATTTCTCTTTTCTGTCATTTTTATTTTATTAACTAAACTTAAATTTTATTTTTTTTTAAATATTTAGATTCAGTTCTAATCAAATATTATTCATAACTAGTTTATAAATGTATAATTAAATATGTACAAGAAAAAATAAATATGTAAATAAATTGGAGTTTGAAATTCTTTGACTTTTATATCATACTTCAATTATTTTAGTTTATCATGAAATAATGATAAAATTCAAAAACTTTTAAGTGAAAGTATAATTATTTATAATTTTTAATAATATATTTTTTATACACTGTTAGTATAAAGAACTTATATTATTAATTAAATAAAAACTATTTTAAATATAAATTTTAAATAATTAATTAAATGATAATGTTCATTCTAATTAACTTCTAATATTGATTAATTTATTCAGTTACAGGAGAAATATTGTCCTTGTCTATTATTTGAATAAATAGAATTAGTCATTTGAAAAGTTGACAACAATAATTTTAACTGTTCTTGTGCTTTAAAAATCTTCAATTCATTTTTGTCGAGTCCATAATATATTATGAGAAAAAATTATTCATTAATAAAAAGCTATTAAATAAAATAAATTCAATTTAAATTTTTTAGTTTTCAGTAATCAAAATTGAGTTAATAAACAATTTAAACTAGATTTTATTAGTTTTAAATAATCCAGTCTAAAATTAAGTAAAAACTAATATTTTGACGTATTTTAATGTAAAGCGCCAATTCTTTCAAAACATAACATTTAACATAAATTGAATCTGTGTGTCTTCTTAAAAAACCAAAAGAGAAACTGTCATCGAGCTTTAATTATTGTATTCAATAAATTCCACTAATACTTACTAAAGTTTTTTTTTACATAAAATATTTCTTTTTTTAACTATTTCAAAGAGTATTAATATAATATATAAAAAAGTGCCAATAGTTTTTAAATATTAAAAAATATTAATATAATATTTTTAAACATTAAA
>JAMLFT010007406.1:0-14847 GCA_026544285.1 Pachyrhizus erosus
GGTCTCAAATGCTTTTTAATTAAATTTTTTAAGTCATTTTAAATTCATTTTCATTAAAAACTCATAAACAAAAAAAGCAAGATTTATATAGAAATATAAATATATTTACAAAAACAATTTATTTAGCAATTACAGTTATATAAATGAAATAATATAACATATTTATGAAAAAAATTAATTAAATATATACCACTATTTATAATTATTTTTAGATATATTTTAAATCATTTATATACATGGTTATTAACATGTATTTTTTAAATAAAAAACAACAAAAAGTACAATAAAATATAAAAATAAAAATCTAGGTAATTGTTTCATTACCTTTTTGTCTTAAATTACTAAAGCAATAATATATATATTAAAATCACATCATAAATATTGCAAAAAACATCATCTTATTTTAAATTTTTAAAATTTAATATTAATCATGAAAAAAATGCAAGTGCAAATGGAATAGACAACAAAAGTACCAAAATATTGTTGGTTCGAATGAGACTAGATTCATATTTCTTAAACAATATCTTGTGTTTGATATTTGTGACAGAAAAAAGCTATTGGAAGGGGATATCCCATTATAAGTTGTTAGCTAGATTTTTTAGTAATGATTAATTATTGATAAAGTTAATAAATACTTCACACCAATATCGTGATAATCCAAAAAAAATAGACAACAAGAGTAATTGTAGGAATTATTTAGTAATTTAAAAATGAAAGGATCCCAAACAATAAGCAATATTATAAATTCTATGTTATATTACAAGTTTATGTGTATTATTTTTTGTTTTACTAAAAAGGATATCAACTCCCTTTCAAATGCAAACAATAGAATTTGCCAACAATTTATATATTATACAACCATAAATGTATTTTTGGTTCTATAACTATCGTAATCGTAATTATGTGAGTTTGCTCTCCTAAGTTTCAACTGGGTATTTTGGTTTATAAGTATTGTAATTATGTGATTTTGATATTTTCATCAATAACTTATAAGCATTTTAATATATTTGCTTATGTAATGTTGACAAATGACATGATAAATGATATAATGCTAACAAATGATATTGGCATGAAGATCTAATGTTATCGTGATAGAACTCCACTTATGAGAATCAATTGTCAAATACCTGATTAGAACTCCACTTCAAACTCTAGTAAAAATACCTAATCATTATGTTAATAGGTTTTCCAACATATAAATAAAAGATATGATATATCTTTAATGGAAACCAAGTTTACACACAAACATATGCATGTATGTATATTTATATGTATGTATATATTTGATAAATTAACATTGTGAATATTGTTAATATTATTAATATACTAATTTATTATTATTTTATAAATATTATATTATAATGAGAAAAGAATATTTAAGACCATTTAAACTTTAATATCTTTTGTTAATAGACACTTTAAACTCTAATTTTATTCTAATTATTACTTAAACTTTACTTTTTTTATAAATAAATATCTTAAACTTTAATTTTATCCTAATTGAACTTAAATTTTTTTTTACAAAAAACACAAAAGCATCTTAACTTTAATTTCATCTTACCTTTTGTTAATAGTCTCGTATATTGAATTCAGATTAAATAACTAAGAAAGAAGACATCTCAACAATTTATTTATTTTAAATGTCAATAATTTAGTAACTTAATTTTCATAAATAACTTTTTCAAACATCAAAACATAATACAATTTTTTAAAAATTCAATAAAGACCTTTTTATTTTTTTCTTCTAATTTCATGTTTTTGTTATATTTTAATAATAACAAAAGATAAAGAGAAAAAAATAATAAATGACTGACATTTAACATAAATAATTTAACTCAAATTTGATATAGAAAATTATTTGTAAAATGGATAAATTTTAAAGATGAATTAGAATGAAAATAAAGATGTTTATTTAAAAAACATTCAAGTTTAAGGATCAATATGAAGAAAATTAAATTTTATGGTGTTTACTTGTGAATGAAATAAAATTTAAAGATCAATTGATATAAAATTAAAGTTTAGAATATCTATTTATAAAAGTGATAATTTTTATTAGTTAAAGAGATAAAATTTTAAAAAGTTTAATGCTCTTTTTCTTATTATAATTTTCATTCATGCATATTAAAGTGATAATTTTTTATTAATTAAAAAGATAAAATTTTAAAATTTTTAATGCTCTTTTCCTTATTATAATTTTCATTCATACATCAAATACCAAATATTTATTAGTATCATATAAACAAATTTAACTTAAATGAGAGCAAAATTAAACATATATTTACTACTACTAAATAAATAACTTAATATATATGATTAGTATTAATAATATTATTGATAAATTAATAATAATAAATTAATGATAATATCAGTATATTTATAGATAAACTAATAATTTAATAAATATAAATTAATGTATGATAATATACTTTTACAAAAATATAAATATATTAGATAAAATATTAATATTAGAAGAAAGTTGATTGGAAATATATCATATAAATTTTAGCAACTAAAATATGGAAATTAGATCCTTAATATTCAAACCATGTATTTTCAATTAATATTTTTCTAACATATTTATATTTATTAAGTTATTATTTATCTATTAATATATAATAATATCAAGAATTAATTGTATTTTTTTATCTTTTGAGTATCATAATTATATAATTTTAACATTTCAAATTTCAATTATATTAATTGAGTCTATTTAGATATGTCAAATGTATAATTTTAGTTTCTTAAATTTTAATGTGTCAATTTAGTTTTCTAAGTATCACAATTTTATAATTTTAGCCTCTCAAACTTCATAATTGTGTAATTATAATTAATCTGTAAGGACAAAAATCACACAATTATAATACATGAGGACTAAAATTGTACATTTGCGATATTTAATAATCAATTTGACATAATTGAAATCTAGAAAACTAAAATTGCATATTTGTAAAACTTGAGGAACCCAACTAACACAATTGAAATTTGATGATTAAAATTATAAAATTGTGATATTCAAAGGATAAAAATGTAATTAAATCGAATATTAATAATATTAAAACATTGCTAATGCTCTTCATATAAGGAGTCCACTTTATGGTCCTTAAATTTAAGTTATCTAATTACTTTTTCTTCTAATGGAAGTTTCTATTAACAAGTTACCTAACTTATAGTTATCTTTTATATTTTTTCTTGTATATTTAACACAAATTTTAAACAACTAATAAATAATAGTTACTTATATAAACAACTATCTCCAATTTTAATTAACCCAAATCACATTTGACAAACCAAAATATATTTTATTGATAAATAACTCATCCAATATAGTTAAATAACTCCCATTATAAATGTTGCTAGATATAATTTATTGATAATATTATTAATATAAATTTATCAATAATATTATATATAATATATAATTTTTATTTAATAATGGTAAATATATGTGTAATTTTGTCTCCTATTGAAAATATATATCTTATAATTTTCATTTATATATTAAAGAAATTTTTTGATTAGTGATTCATTTTAACATTTTGACAATTCATTTTCTTATTTTACATGTTATATTATTACATCATGTCATAATTAATACATAAACACTTGCATCATTCGTCATATTAATGTCATGTTATCATGTTAGTGTCATTAATCACATCACATTATCTTCAATATCATTTGTTAGAGTTACATCAACAAAAATCATTAAATGTTTAACAAAATATCAATGAAAAGACCAACATTACACTATTATATTATTTAAGAGACTAAAATTATATAATTACAACACTTAAAAGATCAAAAGTACATTTAAATCTATTATAAATTATTATTTATGTATGATACAAGTTGTTAGTATACTAATACACAAATACACAAAGAAATAATATTAAAAGAGAAAAAAAGACTATAATAATAATGTAAAATAATTTTATATTATCATTTAATTATAATTTTTTATATTTAATAGATTTTTTTAGTTTTTATAATAATTATCTTAAAATTTATACTAACGACGATTTGTAATTAAATAATAATTTAAAATATTACATTGCTAATATCTAATTAAGAAAATGCTGAAATTAAAATTAGTGTCATAAATTAATTTTTGACTTAATATATTTATTTAAAAATTTATTGAGATAAAAATTTAGTTAAAAATTTAAAAGAATAGACAAATAATAATAAAAAAAAAGAAGATTAGAAGTGTTAGAAATGCACAGAGTTTTGCAAGCAAACACTGCTAAGGAAGTCCAAAAACATAAATAAATTGAGCACATAAAGATTAGGTTAGTGTCACTCTCGCCTCACCCTTACTTGTCTCTCCCCTGCGGCTAGGGTTTTGTTTTTCACTCTCTTTCTCCGCTCTTTCATTTTTTCATTTTCCTTCTCTTTCGATCTGTATCGACGATGGAACCGTCACTCAGTTAACTATTTCGCGCGGTGCCGAGTGAAACTAACGGTTGTTGCGGTTTTTTTGAGAAGGGTTGTGTTTGGAAATGGCCACTGCTAATCCCTTTGATTTGTTGGGTGACGATGCTGAGGACCCGTCACAGTTGATCGCGGCGGAACAGCTGAAGGCTGCGGCGGCGCCCACGGCGGTGCCGAAGAAGGACCAGACTAAGCCAGGTGCTCGTGGCGGCGCAGCAGCTCAGCAGAGCAAACCCGCTCAGTTGCCTTCGAAGCCACTCCCTCCCTCTCAGGCTGGTTAGTTTTATGTTTCGTTTGTGAATTGGTTCGTTTGTTCATCTGTTTTCGTTTGTAATTTGAAAGTTTGCTTTTTGTTCATATATATTTATCTGGGTCACGAAAACTGTGGCTTTTGTTCACGGGGTCTAAGGGAGGAATGGGATTTATCGATTCATGGTTTTGGTTTTAGTTTTAGTTAGGTTCATCCATTCATTCTTTTTTAATTTGTAATAATTGAAAGTTTGTGGTTTTCATATATATTTATTGGGGTCATGAGATTTTTGACTTTTGTTGATGGGGTTTAAGGGAGTAATGGGATTTATGGATTTGTTGCTTTAGAAAAGATGTGGGTTTTGGTTTTTGTTGCTTGATGGTGGTGGTTTATTATATGGACCTTTTTGCTTTTGGTATTTTGGGTAAAAAAAAAGAGCTATTTCATATAACAAAGGTAGCGAATGAGAGATTATTGGGAATATGATGCTTGTTCCGTGTTTACACGGATGTGGTTGAGCGTGCTTTAATTATTTGCTTTCCTATTGATCCTCCTGTTTTAATCTGTAATGCGGTACTGCATAACTTGAATTGAAAGATGTTTTTTATTTTTGTTAATTACTTTATTAGTATTTGTATATTTATACACGTTTGTTGTGTTAATTTGACACATTTTTGTTGCTACCTTGATTCTTTATTGGCCATTGCATTGATGATATTCCTTGTGTTGCCTTTCTCATTTTCTTTTTCTTGTTTTACTAATAGCGAGGGAGGCAAGAAATGAAACTTCTTATGGCGGCCGTGGTGGTGGCCGAGGAGGTGGACGTGGATATGGACGTGGTCGTGGTGGCAGTGGTGGCTTTGGCCGTGATTTTTCCAATGATGAGAACTCATCAGCCCCTACTAACCAAGGATCTTTTGAAGGAGATGCTGGGAATCCCTCAGAAAGACGTGGTTATGGTGGACCCCGTGGGCCTTATCGAGGTGGTGGCCGTGGTCGTCGTGGAGGTTTTAGCAATGGTGAAGTTGGTGAAGAGGGACGTCCAAGAAGAGCATTTGAACGTCACAGTGGGACTGGACGAGGGTAACATTATAACTAACTAATATTTCTTTCTTGAACTTCCGTTTCTGTATATAATGATATCAATTGTTCTATTTGCAGAAATGAATTTAAGCGGGATGGTGCTGGACGTGGAAACTGGGGTACACAGACTGATGAAATCGATCAGTAAGGAATTATTTGTATTCATTATTTTAATTATGAAGTTCAGATAACAATTTTTGCAGAAGTTTCTTATGTTTTCAATTGGCAGTTACTGATTATTCGTTCCTTTTGATGTTAAATGTGCTTAGGGTGACTGAGGAAGTGGTGAATGAAGCTGAAAAGAATTTGGGTGATGAGAAGCCTGTAGGTGAGGAAGATGCAGCAGATGGAAACAAAGACAGTCCTGCTAATGAAAATGAAGAAAAGGAGCCTGAGGACAAGGTGAATGGCCAGTTTAATTTAAGCTTTTCCCATTTATGTTGAATCTCTTGCTTCAACTTCTAGATTTTCTGCAGTTCATGATGAGGAGACAAACAGAAGATGTGTCTTATGAATGAATGAATGATAGATCATTCAAATTAAGTTTTGGTGGTCTGTTAAGTGCATGTCACTGAATTTTGTTGGCTACTTTATTTACTTGGAAGAGAATCACTTTTTTTCTTGATGATGAATTGTTGTCTAAGTCTAACATGGCTCTACATTTTTTAAAATGTAGGGATTTGGGACTTAAATTGCATTTATTATTGTTGCTCGTGCATTATGCTTTTAGTTGGTTATATTTGAAATTTATATTCTCTAGCCTTTTGTTCATCCATTGCTAAATGGAATCTAAACTGTGTTGCAGGAGATGACTCTGGAAGAGTATGAGAAAGTGCTGGAAGAGAGAAGGAAGGCCCTGCAGGCACAAAAGACTGAAGCAAGAAAGGTGGATATCAAGGAGTTTGCATCCATGCAGCCACTGTCAAACAAGAAAGACAATGATGAGATATTTATTAAATTGGTGAGAATTCTTTGGCCCACTTTTTCCCTTAATTTGTAATTGTTTCTATATTTTTATTTTTATTTTTATACTGATGATATTGTTTGACACTTTAATTTTCTTTCCAGGGATCTGACAAGGATAAGCGCAAAGATGCTTTGGAGAAGGAGGAGAAATCCAAGAAGGTGTGACTTTGTGGCATTTTTATCTTTGAGTACTTTGTATTAAGCACCATGGGTGACCCATTTCTCTTAAATTGTTAAAATAGCCTGCCTCTAATACTTGTATTTTGAAAGGTTATTAGTTGCTTCTAGTCTAACTTTTTACCGTCAGTAGACTAATGAACAGAAATTTAGTTTTTTAACTTTCATATTTCTAAATGTCAAAATTGAGTTGTAAGGTCTTTTGGTACTTTTTTTTTAGTGATGGTATTTGGAGGATGCCATAATAATATTTGATGATAACAGGTGACAGAAAGTGATGAAAAAATTATGCCAGGTGTGAAGGAACATTAATATTGCTGTTACAGCTTTTCTATACTGGAAGCAACCTGTAGTATTTTATGTACAATATGACTTGGACTTGCTGTTTAACTTTTATCTGGCTTTTTGATCTATCCTAATTGCTTTTTCTTGTGATTATTGTGGCAGTTTGGTCAGTTGTGACAGTGAAGAGGTTCATATGCCATTATCCAACTTTCATATTTCAATTGTTTTTTGTTTTGAAATTCAAGGTTCATAATGGCATGACCGCACCATGTTTGGTTTTATAGTTATGCTTTGTTTATTTATATGATAGCATTTGCTTATATTGTTTTTTAGGTTCTACACAATTTGTTTACTATATTACTTTACAAACACCTTCACTCTGGAGTTCTTTTATGTTAATTGAAGAAATTCAAGTCATTTTTTTAGTTTTGTGTATTTACCTAAATGGCTAAACATGTTGGATGTTGATATTGGTTCCCTTAAGACTTTTATCCATCTGGACTACGTATTTAGTCTTAAAATTGTTATTTAAGTATTGCAAATGACATCAGTGATAAATGGGGTTTTGCCTTCTAGATTTAAACAAAATACATTTTTCTATGTACCTAACCTGTTATGTTCAATGCTTCTCTCTCGCTTTGTAATTTAAATTGATTTTAACCTATCCAGTACATTTGATCTTGGGACTACAGGAACCAAAGATCAGAATTCAAATTGTCATTGTGTTATGAAAATTTTATATTTAGTAACTGTTTGTTTCCATGTGCCCTGGTTCTATTGTTCATTCTCATTCTGCTTCTATAGGTTTGTAAGTTTTTTATTTCTTATGACATGTAAGCATTCCCGTTTGTGCTTGCAAGGACTTTTTACATTGAACTGTTGTCCTTCATGTCTTGGTCTATTAGGAATCTTTTGATTTTATTTGCTCATTTTTTGTCCTAACTTTGTTTCTTTTATTGGACTTTCTTATTTAGTCTGTCAACATCACTGAGTTTCTGAAGCCAGCTGAAGGGGAAAGGTACTACAACTCTGGTGGACGCGGTCGTGGACGTGGCCGTGGTTCTAGAGGAGGCTACAGTGGAAATGCATTCAGCAATGCTCCAGCTCCATCAATTGAGGATCCTGGGCAATTCCCAACCTTGGGTGGCAAGTGAGATTTTCCAGAACCCTTCAGACATTTCCCTGTCCTTTTTTGTCAATTTTGGGTTCTCTGATTTGGACTTAAGCAGGAAAAAAACTTTGGTAATTGGATTTCCTGAATTAGAAGGGTTATTTGACCTTTATGCCTTAAAATGTAAATTTAGGTTGTTCTTCATACGGTCCATGTAGCCTTTTCCTTGTGTTTTGCTCTTACTATGGTTGGACACTCTGGGGTGTTATATGGTGGCGGATAAGACATAAATGTTGTTGAGTTTCGTTTTATTTATAGATTGAATTCTCAGTTTTGATTTGAAATTTGGGTTATATGCTCCCTCTATTCTAGTCAGAACAATGATGGGTAGTCTCGATTGAACCTTGGTATATGGACGCAAGTTTTTTCTTCCAAAAAACCAATGGTTGTTTTGGAACCCCTTAAAAGTGCATAATATAAAATTTCAATGGCATTGTTATAAATGCTTTGTCGGTTTTTAAAGAAGTGAAATTTATGAAGTTTGAAAATGATTCTTGCAACTTGAGCTGAGGCTCTTGAAACCATGGCAAGTCAGTATTAGTTTGAAGGGCCAACACTTTTTAACACCCTTTGAAACACTAAATATAATATATTTCTTGACACCATTTTGATCAAGTTTTGTTGTGATTTAAGCAAAAATAATAGTGAAGTGTTGTTAGTTTTCGCATTGAGCTAAACCTATTTCACTTTCCCAAAGTAGATGGATGTTGACAGATCAAGTTCAATCTATGTGGAAGAAGCCTTTAATATCTGCTATTTATTTTATGGTTATGGTCTCTACTGAACCTTCAAACTTCTCCTCCTAAGAATCAATGGTCACATGAAATAAAATTTCAATGGCATTGTCGTAAATGCATTGCCGGTTTGTAAAGAACTAGAATTCAAGTTGAAATTGAATATCTTTGCAACTTGATCTAAGGCTCTTGGACTATATATTGAGTCCTTATCAAGATAGGTCCCACGCAATTTGACTCTTTCGAAGTGGATCAGGCAGTTTGTCTTTCGTAATGGCAAAGAAATTTAGATTTGACTTTATGGGAATTACCTAAACATTTCATCATTTTCGTTATCGGTTTCGATGCGTTGTTTAATTGAAAATACATCCTAAGATTTGAAGGTGATGTTGAAGGAAGCACGTATTGTAGCTTTAATTAATCCGAAAATTGTGGATTGTCGAAACACGTAAACAAAAAAGAATCTCTTAACAAAAATCTTTTAAGAAGGTAGTTCATTGACCAGAAAAAAGGATAATTCAAAAAGGGTCTTGTTAATCATTATCGTAGGATACTTGTCAAGAAATTAAAAGAAAAGAATTTTTATTAAAAATGATAGAAGACATTTTAAAATTATAAAGCAATGTAATTTTATGCATTTAAGCAGCGAGGGTTCATAGCAGCAGGCCTTTTACAGGTGTGTTTTTCCTTCCATGGGAGTTTTTTTTTTTTTTTTTTTTAATGGAAGGTTCTCTTTTTCTCCTAATTTTTTCCCATTTTATTCCCTTTCTCTCTCTCTTATTACCATCACTTCACTTTCTCTATGGCACACTGCTATCGTTCTCACCGTTGTCTTCATTTTTCACTCATCACCTTCATCCTCTCTTTTCTATCTTTTTTAAGTTTTTCTGCATGTCTATGCTGCCTTCTTTCTACTTCTCTTTCGTCACCTAGTTCCTTTTTAACTAAACTTGTTATAGTTATTTATTGCGACTATTTTAGGCAGCATTGCTCTACCCAAACATGTTGCATTTTTGTGATCTCTATTACACCACACTACTTCAATTTGTTATGAGTTGTTTGGGTTGTTTTAATTTGAGTTGCTGTCGAGCAAGTGTTAAACTAAAAGGAATGGCAAAAATAAAATAAAATAGAAAAGCTCAAAGTTCTATCGAAGTTTCCTTGTAACCCCGATAAGAATGACATGTTATTATTTTGTTTACAACTTTAGGACTTCTAATATGTTCAGTTATTTAGCTTTGAGTATGCGTGCTTGATTTGTTGTTTTTTATTTGTTGTGCACTATTATAATTTTTTGTTTTTACATTTTTACTCTAAGCACTAGATCGAAAATTTGTCTTTATTGTGTTTATAATTTTATGTCGATTTCAAGTTTATCCTTGAGTGGGCTCCTCTTAAATACTAGATCGAAATTTTGTGCGTTAAAATAGAAGTTCAAGGTAAGCATCAACAATCGTTTTCTCAAATTACAGTTTTTAACAACCACCTTTTTTCATTTTGTACTTCAATTATTAAAATTGATCTAGGGATCCCTCTAGAGACTAAGTTGTGATTACCATATTAAAATTGTTTAATTTTATTTGTGAAAATGGGAGATCAAATTGAATTGTTCTTCGTGACTTGCTTTTACTTGAACATGAAATCACCATGTTACTAATTGACAACTTTCACCTTAAAATCTTTTTTTGTTTGTGTCTTACACAAAGAATTAAAAGATTTAAGATGACTCAGCTCATTATTTCGTAAAATGTCCGCTTCTAATGAAATTATGAGATTTAACTCTATTATAACAAAAGAACTAACTTGATACAAAAATGCTGAAGAATTAAAGTGATCGAAAAACGTTAGTAAACCAAATTGAAAACAATTTTATACAGGATGAAAATATAATATATTATTCTCTCTTAAAAAATGTTTAAATTACGAGAGTCTCTAATGCTACTCTTAGGACATCTCCATCGGCAGTATCTTACCAATTGCTTAAATTGAAGATACAATGTCGTGAAAATTTCTTCCATTGGAGACAACTAACGTGGCATTGTGCGTTTCTTCAAAATAAGACCGGTGTCTTTTATAAGATACTGTTTCTTAACATTAAAATATCGTTTCCTTTTCATCAATTGGAGAAATGGATATCAAAGAGGAATTTTTTTTTGAAAAGAACATTAATCTAATCGCTCGAGAAGAAAACTGTTGAATTTTAAGTCATTAATTTTATCAAAACATGATTGAATTTAGTTGACAGATTTTTTTTTTTTTTACCTTTGCCAGTCAAAATAACAATGCTACCGTTTGAAACTCAGAAAAAAATGTACAACTTTTATCAATGGTCATGTCTTGATGGCATTGCGAGGAAGTAAAAACAAAAAAATCACTGTTGCTTTAAAATCATTATAAATGCGAGTTCAATTCATATAATTTTGTACACAATTATTCAACTCCTAATTCTATTTTTCTTTTTTTTTTTAACTTCAATCTTTTTTATTCTCTCTAAAATGGATCCCAATCAGTTTAATTGTCAAATAATTTTTTGCAAAACCACTCTCTACCAGTAAAAATTCTCGAAATCCATAATATTGTATGTGTATCCACCACCTATTAGCAACAATTCTCTAAATCCATAGTTTTATATGTATCCACCACCCCCTATCAACCCTAACATGTGGTATAGACATTCTCTATCCAAAGTGGAACCCCATAACAATGAACCTGAATCACTAGTTAGTCTAGAAAATATTCAGCTAGATGAAGGAAAAAAAATGTGATAAAGAAAAAATGTCATAAAATATTCTTAGCGCAAGAGACATAATTCTCATTCAATCATGGCTTAATGTGTTAAAGGATGTAATTATAGGAGTTGATCAATCATTAACCCAATATTGGACAAGAATCAAACAGCATATAACACCAACAAAGAGCACTAACAGTTTTTGGAGAGGGAATTCACTCAATTAAAATCTTGATGGAATCAAATCCATCTTGCAATTTAGAAGTTTGTGGGTTGCTATAAGCAAATGGTTAATCAAAGGAAAAGTGAGAGTTTAGAGAAGGATGTTATGACTGATACATATACGATTTACTTGTAGGATACAAGTAAAAACTTTGAAGTTGAGCATGCTTGGTTGTTAGAGAAATCAACCAAAATGGAATGTAGAATTTATGGGAAAGTCTTAAAAAAAAACCAAGGTTTGTGCTTCATATGAATACGCCATTGAAGTTGATGAATAGGACACAATATCACCAATATACCGCCCAACAAGACAAAAGGTAGCAAAAAGAAAGAATAAGGGAAAAGGAGTTGTAAGTGATTCTAATTATTTCAATTTGTCTCGCATAGAAAGTGCAACGAGGAAAAAAAATGCTAATATGACAAAAGTTATTGAGTTAAAGGAGGCATGTGAAATGTGTTTGCAATATGAAATCCTCATGAATGACACATCTAATATATTTAAGAAGAAACTCCAAGATCATGAAATGTATTTTGACTATATTAGGTGCAAACGAGGACTTTAAATGGATAGGTCAATGTTTTTAATTTTAGTTGTCTTGGTCAATGTTGTGCTTGTTATTTAATTTTAGTTGTGTAGGTCAATGTTCAAATTTTATTTTAAATTTAATTGTTATGTATTAATTGTTATAGACTTGTATGAAATATGTCAATATAAAACTAGTTGTTATAGAAGTAACATTTATAAAACTAACTATTGTAAAACTAGTCGTTGCCAAAGTAACCATTATAGAACTAGTTGTTGTAACACTAGTTGCTATGAATCATGTTATATAATTGTGTAATCTTTTCTCATTCTCGTGCCCTATCAAATTGTGCAATCTTCTCTAATTTTCCAACACTTCAATTATCCATATAATGAGAAAGATCAATTTTCTCATTGATATATTTTGAGGTCAAATTGTAGATGAGCAACTTGAGGACAACACTAAATGGTGAAACCAAATGTGGATGACAATATTTGGATTGGTGAAACCAAATGGAGTGCTTAAAGAGATTTGTATCAAGTGTGTGTGCGACATTTGGGGATGAGTACCTAAGGAGGTCTAATAACGAAAACATTGAATAACTACTACAAATGGGAGTGACACATAGCTTTCTAAGTATATTACGTTCGATTAATTGTATGCATTGAGAATGGAAAATTGTCCAATTTGTGGAAAGATCAATTTTGTCAAGGTGATCGTGACAACCTAACAATCATTCTTGAAGTTGTGGCATCACAAGAATTGTGGATTTGGCATACATTTTTTAGAACTTTATGTTTAAAAAAATGACATTACAGTGTTAAATGCATCTAATGTGTTTAATGAAGTTTTGTCGAGACAAACTCCCATAATGCAATATACAATGAATAAAACCTAATATAATATGAGGTACTATTTTGCGGATGACATTTATATATATCTCACTACATTTGTGAAGACCATCTTAATGTCACAAGGAGAAAAGTGAAAATTATTTACACAATAACAAGAATAAACACCAAAGGATGTAGACTAGGCATTTTGAGTGCTTCAATCATAATTTGCAATTATAGGTGATCCAACACGTGCTTGACATGTGAATGCAATGCAAAATATAATTTACGTATGTATCATATTACATAACATGATTGTCAAGGACAAACAAACACATATCAAAATAATATTAATTATGATAATGTAGGTAATGACATGTCGACAATCGATGTATCAAATGATGCTCAACCCAATTTTAAATCAACATACCTCCAAAGGAGAGCAAAGGTTCATGGCAAACAAAAGCACCACCAATTCCACATACATTTGGTCGAGTATATTTGGAAATATTTTAAAAAAACAAAATACTGAAAATTAATTTTATGTAATGTTATGTACTTTTTATTGTTATGTATTTTTTCAATGTAATATATTTTTCATTATTTTTAATTATATATTATTATGTATTATGTATTTTCATCATTATATATTTCTTTTCAATGATATGTATTTCTCAATGTTTTTAATTAAACATTATCATCTACTATAAATTTCTCATTATTGTAAACTTATTATGAAAAAATTGAATAAATAAGTTATCATTAATATTTAATGTTTAATATTTGACACTAAACAATTCAAAAATTGAACTAATAATTTTATTTAAAATATCATTAAGTGAAAATAACAAATTATAAAAGTGAGTTTCTTAAAGTTTTCTATTATTGAAACAAATTTGTGTATTGATATCTTAAAATGATATTACATTATAGAGACCATCAAAAGTAATTTTATGTTTTTTAAGACACCCAAAATGAGTATTTTAAGCGATGCCCTTTATGTGTAGATTGCCACTCTTATTCAAGAATTTATTTATTTATTTAAGGTACCCTTATTATTGATTTGATTAAAAAAGATGAAAAGAGAATTTTACACAAAAATTACTTAAATAAAAGTAATAGTAGGATATCTTGAAATTGAATTACACTTTATTTCTCTGAGGTTATAATGTGCTGCACTCAAGTCTATTTTAACGTAAACAAGTTTATAAGTGATTGAGAGTAATCTGTCTTTTTATATAAATTTATCAATAAGGATATTTTTAGTTATATTTTTAATGAGAAATTTTTTAGAGATTTTTAATCTCCTATATCTTTTAATTTATTATTTTTAATATTTTTATTATATCTTAAATTTCAATATTTTAAAAAAATCATTAATAATTAAAAATAACATTGTATCACAATATCAATTATTTATTATAAATTTAAAATATTATTTAT
>JAMLFT010007408.1:0-14846 GCA_026544285.1 Pachyrhizus erosus
ATAGTTAAATATGTCCTTGTTGTTCTGAACAAGTTTTAAATTTCAATAAAATAAGTATGAGAAATTTAGTCGTTACATTTTATGCTTTGGTGTCTTATAAAATATCATCGTAGCTTTATCATACTCATTTCAAATATCATTAAATCTTACCCAAATAATAATCATACATATTGAGAGTTATTTCTAATAATTGTAGGCTATTTAACACACTTTTTAGTTCTTCAAAAATAATGCAAAAACATTGTCCTAGCTGCCATTCATTACAATAAAAAAGACCTATACCTACAATGGCTTTTACTAATGCATACGTTTATTGTAGGTAACACTCAAAAATACTTTTACTTATAGATATTTAGTGTAGGTAAATTCTTATAATAATCCAATGAATATGTAAAACTTAGAAAGACTTTTATTTACAAAACTTAGTGTAGGTAAAACCTTAAAAACTCTTGCCTATATTAAAATATTATTTAAAAATATTAATAAATCATGTTTACCTATGCATGACACATGTTACATACTCTAGTTAAAAAATAAGGAAATTTATAACTTATACAGATAATTGTTATGAAAATAATATAACTAGTATTTTAGCTCATAGGTTGCATAGAATAAAGTTCCTTTTTATAGAATTTAAATTAGAAGAAACCTTTTTTTTGAATATATATAATATATTATAACTAATATAAAAATATTTTTTATTTATAATAAGTAATTTAAAATGTGATGGTATTAATTTAATTTATTTTTAAAAAAAAACTATTAAACATTAATTTACTCATGTAGATAAAGGAGATAAGGTTGAAAAAACTGATAATTTGAATTGATTATCTACAAAATAGTATACTTGTGAAACCAAATAATATTTCACTTGGACTTTGAAGATTCATTAAATATTTAAAAATAAAGTTTTTTATGACAAATACAAAAAATAATTAAATTTTTTACAACAATATATATATATACACACACACACTATCAATTTATTAGCCATTATTGTTTATTTCCAAAATATTAAAGATTTTTTATTTAATACATTAAATGTATTTAACGATTAATATTGAAATAAATCTTGTTAAGAATATAACAGTCAAAAGGTATTTTCAAATATTGACTATTAAATGCAAACATGAATTTTCAAATAAATCTTGTTATCAATTTAATTTAAAAGTATAAATAATTTAATAGTTTATTATATTTGATATACTCTTTTTGTCAAATTTTTTTACTAAAATAAAGATAAGCATATCCATGTGTTAGTAAAGTATTAAATATAATATTTTTAATGAAAACATTTCCTTTTTTATTCTTTGACTATAATTGTCTAGATAATAGTAAGCAAAATCATGAATAAAAATTCAATATTTATTTATAGTGAAAAGATTAGAAAGTAAGACTTCATTCGTTGTTTGGTTGAATTAAAGTAATTTTAAGTATAACCTTTTTAAATTAACTTTGGAGTTATCTTTAATTTTTAACCTTTTCACATTTTTTTATATTAAATAAGTTAATTATGAAAAAAATTTATCATTAAAAACAACTTTGAAATCTATTTAATTGCAGCTATTATAATACAACTTGATAATATTTTTCTTTACTTATTTTTATATAATTAAATATAGGCTTAAATAACATTTTTGTCCCTAAAAAATGAGGGGCAGGGGGGTATGATTTTAGTCTGTTAAGGATTTTTTTTGCTTTAGGCCCTATTTTTAAGAGACATCATTAAACAATGGATTACCAATGACATTGATAGTTCATTGCCACATGATCAAGGAGTCTTGATAGGATAGTCACATGTAAGTTTTTTGTTAACTTGTTTTTAAATCACTCACTAATTAGTTTTACATCATTAACTATTTTAAACGATTAGGAATTTAAAAACACAATTTATTGGAAAAAAAAATAAACATAATTATCTTGTCAGATTGCTTGAAGACATGATAAACAATAGACTATCAAAGTCATTGTTATGTTGATTTTTGAAAGTTGGGAATAAAATAAAAATATTAAATCATTAAAGGACTAAAACTAAAAAAAAAAAACTTTAAAGGACTAAAATAAAAAATTCCTTAATTTATAGGGACAAAAATGTTATTTAATCCTTAAATATAAATGTGAGAAATGTAATTTACCTTTATATTTCTTTTTAACGGTTGTCTTGTTTCAATATGTTGAGAAAACTTTTATAGTAAGAAGTTACAACTATTTAGTGTTTGCCAATGTGATCATGAATACCAATAGTTGCAAACTACCTATGTTTCTATCTAGGTATGCTATATGCTTTTAAGTGATTATAATTTTTGCCTGATTCTAAAATCTATGAAAATAACCATTTTCTTTTTCATTGTATATTTTTTGGATTAACCCTAGTTAGAGTTATTAATAAAGTTGAAATAATTTTAAACATTGAGTTCATACATAGGATTGATAACCAAATTAATTTAGTTTTATTTAATATTTATGTTATTGATTGATATGAATTGCATGTGATTCTAGGTTTTCATATTGTATGATAATAAACTAACAATCCAATAAAAATATAAAGAATTATCAAAATATTTCTATATTTTTCCCATGATATATATGCATGAAATGAAGTAGACAACATTGTACAAAAAAATATCATGTAGGCAATAATGAATTATATCAATAATAATAAAATTAATATGTAATAATCACTACTTTCTATGTTTTTACAGATAAAAAACATAACAAGTATAAGTAACATGTGAAAATTGTTAATATTCTTTTGACATAATTAGACCTAAGGGGGTGGCCTCAATTTCCTTTTTCACTATCCACGACCTTTGCGATCGTATGTTATATTCATACTGATAGAGAGAACATCTCCTGGTTGATTAGGAATAGTGAAGACATCAACATTGGATTGATAGATTTTATTACTTGATTATTTTATCTCATAACTTTTAGCTATGGTTAACCATTTTTGGGATAATCAGAGGTGGCACATTCCTCTAACTTTTTCTAATAAATATCCATATGTTTCTTCCCAAATATAGTAGACTATCATTCCAACATTTAGAAATAAGGATCATATACTTTAGAATGAAAATCATATATGTTTTTTTTTAAAGATGCTTATTTCTTTATCAACATGAAAGGTAATTTTATTGCTTAAGGGAAAAAGATTTGGAATAATTGTATCCTTCCTTTTAAATCCTTCTCAAATTTGCATGGTTTGTATAATAAACTTCCTATAGATGACTATCTTTGTTTATATTTTAGAATTTTTGAACTATGAGAACTCATACTTCCTATAATAAAAGATTCACAATGGTGTACCCAATGTCAATCCTTAATATAATTTTGTTAATTTAAAACATAATTACTTAACTATAAATCATTATTTGTTAGTTTTTTTACCTTACTATGTTACATCTATTAGAATTTTAATCAATGTTATTTATCTACATTGTTATTCCAGTTGCAATGCCTTAAATACCTTTTGATGAAATCTCAAATCATTTTAATCCAAGAATGATGTTACTACTACACTAAATGGATAACGCATAAGCCACCCCAAATTGTAAGCTAAAAATATAAAGTGGCAAACAAACTAGATAACTAAATACATACAAAAAGGTGTAATGTCCCAAATTCTAACATGTAAAACACATGTTGAATACCCCTTTTATCTAATTTCAAAAAAATCATTTCATTTAATTACATGAAATATTATAGACTTAAAGAAACCTGGTAGAAAATTTAAAATATTTTGTTTATTAATGTAAAAGTAGGAGACAAAGGTCTAATGTTTAAAACAAATTTTGTTAATGAAAGCACAAACTAAATAATATGACATCATGAATACATATGTACTTATAAGATATGAAATTTAAAATGAATTAATACATATATATTATCATATAGAAAGGAGTTTGAAATTGAGTTAAAGAAAGTATCCACATGACATCCTTGAACTGTAATCCAACCCATTCCAAATAGTATAGAAAAAATACAATTGGCAAAAAAGCCAGATGATTGAATATTAGATCTACCCATAAATACATTAGTGGAATTTGAAGAATGTAGGAGAAGTAACATGGGAATTAGAAGATAAGATTAAAGAGTTATATCCTCAACTCTTTTAAAGGTACAAATTTCGAGGATAAAATTTCTTTTAGGAGGGTATAGTTGTAACATCCTCTTTTTAATTTTTATATATTAGGATTTAAAAATATTAATAATTAATGTGAAGATTTAGACTTATGAAAAGAAGAAATAATATTAGAAGAAGAGAAAGGAAATTTTAAAATCTCAAATTTACTTTGATAAGAATTAGAATCTTAAAAAGACAAAATTAAATAGTTTAACAGAATAAATAATATCCAAATTGATAAAATTTCTAAAATAAGTAAATATACTTTGCAAAATAAAAATATAGGACATAAAGAATTGAGAAGAATAGAATTGAAAATAATAGACTTGATATTTAGAATGAGAAAATTAAATTTTGTAGTTAAAATATAAACAAAATAATTTAAAAAAATAAATTTATACAATTTATAAAATTACTAGTGATAAAGAAAATACAGGAACAGGTGGAGAAACACATAAGATAATTTATAGGAAATTTGAGAAAAATTTTAGGAATGAAAATAGTAAAAATAAAAAATAAAAAGAAAAAGAAAGTGAAATTTGAAAAGGGGGAGAGGAGAGAATTGAACCCAGGGCGCGAGAAAAGGACAAAATGCGCCTCGATTGCCAACTAAGCTACCCACTAAAGGTAGCATAGAAGTGTTTTATTTAATATATAAAGGAAAACAAGGCAATATAAGAAAATAAAAGTAGAGAAAAACAAAAACGAGTTGGGTAGGATTCGAACCCGCCCCCTTAGCCACAAGTGGAGAGTAGAGGAGTGTGAGTTGCCATTGAGACTGCTAGGCCCATCAGTGGCATTTTAGAATAAATTAAATCCTATATCTTTTCCTCGCTCTTCCTCTTTGCCAACCGCCATGAAAGCTTCTTCCCTAACCTTGAAGATTTCTACAACTAGTCACCCAGTCTAGCCTACCTAGCCCCATGACTCAACAAGCCTACGACTAGCCTCAAGGAAAAAAATAAGCTGAGAAGGGCGATAGGAGACGCTATAAAACTCCATCCTTGTTTAGCTCAAAAACACAAAAATTCAAAGAACTTCTTCTCTTCGATTCTCTCTACACACTTTCCCAAATCACTTCGTTTCAATCTTTGTAGCTTCGAAATATCCCAAGCTTAATTTTGATTAAAGTAATTAGAAGAAAACAACAAGGAATCGTGAATTCACACGTATGCCAGAGCTTTGCCGAAAATTGCAAATTCTTCACCAGAAAATTCTAAATTTAGGTAGGAGGAGTTATCCTTTCTTGAATTCTGATTGCTAGAAGTATTCTAGGATGGTTGAATTTGGATTTATGAGAATTTAGTGTTCTAAAACCAATGAATTCTAAAAAATTGAATTGAAATTGGAAAACCAGAAAAATTGAAACTTGAATGACTTAATTCCCTATGACAATACCATAATTGGCCCAGTTTTGGTCAATATAAGCTTTGTTGATCCTGTACGAATCGTTCTAGTGAGGAAAACTTCTTGAATTCATAGTGAAAGTTGAAAATGTAATTTTCAAGGAAGTGCTTCAACTTCGTTTTTATTCTTCATATTCTAATTATTTTTCTAAGTAAATAATGTTTAAAAGATTAATATTACACTAAGAATGATTCAATACTTGATAAACAAACACCGAGTAAAAAAAAAACAAAGTCAGTAAAAAATTTGAAAATGAAATTGAGCCAAAATATTGTTTGTGTTCTAAGGAAGAAGGAAGAAGATGGTCAAATGACCATTTTGCCCCTAGGGGTTAAATTTACCAAAATAACCCTAGGTCTAAAAATTTGAAAATATGTTGCCTTTCCTATAAAAAAATCTAGGAACAAAAATAAGAGGGGAAAATATTTCTTATATTCTAGAAAAAAAGGCAAAGTTGATATGAAAATTGGTTAAACTTGAAATTTTTACAAACTAACAAAATTACCATTAGTCGTGAAAAATTCATTTTTGATTATTTTGCTAATCCAATCTATCGATAGATTAGCTAGGAATTTTCTATGCATAACTTAATTAAACTTATATTGAATCTAAAGTTAGGAACATGAGAAAATTAACATAAAATAAAAAAACTTTGTGAAAGAGACCAAAATAGCCTTCCTTCGAAAATTTACAATTTTGATGTTTTTAATTCAAGGAAAATTAGTCAGGATGTCTTACATTGATATTGCTAGAGTCACAATATCTATAAAGTTAGAAAGGTGATAAATTTTATCAAAAAATGAAATTTTCATTAAAATGACCAAAATGCCCCTAATCATTATTTTTAGGGAAACTTATATAGATTTGGATAGTCTTTTTGAAAAAGAATGAAGTAATACTTATAAATATCTATTTTAAGATTAGGAAGAAGATTTCTTGTATATAAAAGTTAAAATGACTAAAAATACCCTTTTTATAAAATGACTAAATTCTGATAATACGTTTCAAATTTTATTTTTAAGGAATCATAGTTAGTCAATACATGAAGATATAAAAATAAGTATTACGATAAATCTATAAAAGATGTGTATGACTAAAATGCCCTACTTGTAAAAAATTAAGGAAATGTGAAATTCTTAAACTAAGCTTTGAATACTCCTTTGAAGTTCCCCCTGATATGTGTATTGATATAAGCAATCCTATTTCTACTCAAGAAACATCCTAGTAGAAAAAGATTCATAATTGTAACCCTAAGATAATAGATAATGACAAATGAAAGCTCGATAAGTCTCCTTTACTTAAAGATTCCTCTTATAGTGTGAAATTGACTGGGAAGAGCTAAAAATAGTGGATAAAGTGGTTAATTATTATTATTATGACTAAATGATTGCTATAAGAGCGGGATTTTCCATCAAAGATCATTTTTGGGATATTATACTATGAGACTTGATTGAAAAAAGGTAGAAAGTAGTAGTATCTTAATTCGTGTGATATACAAGTGTGGAGAAAGGTAATGGGTTGACTATAGAAGGTACCTAAGGAATGTATCAAGGTTGTGGAAGTCCTAAGGGGTGTAAAGGCACCAAGTTTGTGGATTGTCCTAGAATAGGAGGTAACACAAAGCCAACTTGGTAACCCCGACAAAGCAGAGCATTACTAAGATCAGTGGAGAGTATCTGAGTGTTGTACCAACTCAAGATATGTACTCCCGATCATCACCCAAGAAGTTCCAATTTATGGATAAAACAATATGTTTCACATAAGTCCTCAAGAGTCAGTAGTAAGAGGCATTGAGGGGCCCTAATGCGCTTGTAATAAATTAATAGGACTCGTTAGGATGAGTTGAGAGTAACTGATTTATAAATACGCTATTATATGTGATTGATGGAGAACAGGTGATTCACTCCTACAAAACCTATATTTTTAAGGCAACATGATTGATGATTATCGTCCTTTGTTCCAATTATCTATAAATCCTCTTTGTGGAAGATGGACCAGAGATCCATTGTACTAGCTAGATACCTATACCAGATATGTCCGATTTACTTTCTTCCCTATAGAACCCTCTTCAACTTTTACACTCAGTTGATAGACCTCTCTATAGTACTAACTCAAGTTATACCTCCTAGATTCTCAAATTTTGATCCCAAAGTTCCTTCACATCCTAGAAGAAGACGACTAAATAATCCCTGCCAACCTTCTACCTCTACTCTCTCTAGTATTAGGCCATCTCCAAGAACTGAGTCTTCTAAAGAGGAAGATCCATCTAAAAACTCTAGAAGATAAGGAGAATCTTAAATTTTAATCTTGTATAAGTAATGTAACCTTTGATGTACATTTTACTTTGCTTTTTAATGTTTTTCTTTCAAAATTCATTCCTATAACAGAGAAACTAGATAATAGGTATCCATTGAAAAAGGAATAAGATATTCGGATTTCAGTTTGAAATCAATATGGATAACTTTTAATGAAAAGGGTACTTTGGTAATTTTTCTCATTAAAAGGGTATTTTGTAATTTTTAGTATATATATATAATTCTTTTAGGTAAATTTATTAATGGATTCATTGATCTATTGGATCACTAGGTAATAACAATATTATCAAAGTCATAAATTAAAGATAATAAATAATAAATTGATAAATTTCAAACCTAGGGGTAATTTGGTCATTTTCAAATAAAAATTTATTTTCATAAGTTTTTATCATATTTATAAATTTAGAAATGATATAAATTGAGTTATTTCAAATTTAGAATACCCAAGTTACCTTTTCCCTGAATTGGAATAACAAAAAAATAGTAGAAATATCAAATTTGTAAACTTGGGGCATTTTAGTAATTTCCTAAATTTTATTTATTAGTAGATTTTTATCATATTAATTCTGAATTATTACTGTTAGTGCACCTAACTGTTTCTTTAACAATTTTACAAATTTAAAACAAGATAAATAGTAAATTTTCAAAATTTTGACCTATGGGTATTTTAGTAATTTTTTGACCCTCGAGGGGCAAAATGGTCATTTGACCAATTGCTTCTTCTTCCTCCTCACCCAAACTTTGGTTTTGGGTATGAAAACCATTTTAAATTTCTCCATTCCTCTCCCTCTTCCCTTATTTGTGTTTTTCTATTAATTTTAAACTGTTTTCAATAGAAATTCAACAATTTTGATGATATTCTTTAAAAATTTTGAATTGTTCTTCGTCAAGAACAAGAGCAGAAATGGAACCTCATCGTCAAATTTAATTTGTACCTCTCTTTGTTAAACTTGATAAATTGTCTACTTAGAATGATTCAAACATCATTACTAATGATAATCTGCCTAGAATTCGACTAAAAATGGAAAAAATGAAGAGGTTTGAGTTCTTTGAACTCTGGTTTTTTGAAAATTTAAATTTTAATTCATTTTTGGAGAATTTTTTCATTTTAGAGTGTCAAACTTAAAAAAAAAAAAAACTAAATTCACAAAACTTATAACATGTCTACCAATCAAATTTGAAGAAAAACTAACTTCTCTTACCTCAATTTAGAAATTCCAATGAGAGAAATGTAGTTTCTAGCGAGTCTCTGGTGAGGCTTCTAATTTGTGATTCCTTGATCATTGCTTTGAATTTCTTCAACAGAATCAAAGCTTATGTTATCACGAAGTTGTTGGAATTGAAATGAAGTAGAAAGGATGAGTATCTAGTGAGAATCAAAGAGGAGAAATCATTGTGAGGACGCTTTGCAAACCCGAATCGGAGCTCGTTTATATAGTGTTCCCACCATCCAAATTTAACTTATTTTAATCCCAAGAACAAGGCATAGTCGTGTGGCTAGGTTGTTAGGCTGGGCGGCTAGGTAGAAGATGAAGGCATGAGGTTGAAAAAGGTGCTTCCATGGCGGTGAAGAAGAAGAAGAGAAGGGTTAAGTATATTTAATTTGATTAAGTTGCTAGTGATGGGCCTAGTGGTCTCATTGGCAACTATACTCTCCTCCTTTCCTTAAGTAATCTTAGGGGTACGGGTTCGATCCTTGGCTGACCCCTTTTACATATTCTGCAACGCCCCTTTTTATATTTATTATTTTTAAGAAAATTATATCCAGGTGATTTTATCGCATGTAGATTTTAAATCTAAACTTACCAAGGGAATTCCAATTTGATGGAACATAAAATGTCACACATATTCATTCAACTTGACTTCATTCAAAACATGTTTAACTTAATATATAGGGCATATAAAGATATAAGTAAAAATTATTATTACAGTCTCATACTGTCTTTATAGATAAAACAAAGATATAATCTAAGATAATTTTACAATCTCAATTATAACTATTCAGATTTCTTTAAAAGGATCCTCTTCCTCTAAGGAATCTTCTCTTCTATCTTGATTTCCTGCTTGAAGTGATCCTACAGAAGATTGTGGATGTGGAGGAGTCTAAGGATGTTGTCAAGTTATAGGAGCACCAGTGAATCTAGGAGGCAAAGTTTTTGATAGAATTACAGATATATCTATATGATGAAATTGCCATTGAATTGTGATATTGGTAGGCCTAAAGGCAAACCAAACATAGCCCATAAATGTATCATCTCCTTAGCTTTTATCATACGTTCATGTCCCTTCTAGAGGTATTATGCATAGGTGAAATAATGGTTGAAATTCTTGTGCCATTTGTGTTTGGAAAAATGTGGGGGTTGTAGGACTGAGCCATCAATCCTTAGGGAAATACATACATGTATAAAATGTTTCTAATTGGCGTAGGCTCTCATCTCACCATAACGGGCCTAGTTAGGGATTCCATTCGATTTAGGGTCCTTTGTAGCCTCCAATACTACTAACTCCAGGAGGATTTACACAAGCGTCTTAATAATAATCCAAATTTGCAATCTAAGGTTGTCGATCAAGAGTATATATCCTGCTTGGTATTGGGTCTAGGATACTCTCAACCGAATTTGGGTAATGATCCGCTTTGTCAAGGATGCCAAACCGATTTTGTGATGCCCTCTTCATTTTGAGTAGTTCACAACTTGGTACCTTATCTACCCCCAAGGTCTCACTAGAACGTGCGTACATTGCTCAAGTACCTTCTGTGGTCAACCTTTGCACTCTCCATTCTTATCTCTCACTCATTAGGGTTTTCAACCCAATCTACCTTCCATATTTCCACTATCAACTCTATATTGGTATTGATGACATGTTCAGATATCTATGGATAGCATCCATCTTTCACCTTTACATTACAATCATTCTATAATTGTCATCATTCTTTGAGCATTTCTCAGTTCATCTTCTACCCTAAGGTTACTTCAAAAATCTACTGTCTCAAATGGATAATTATCATGAATATGTAACTTTTATTAGCAGTAGATGATGCATTCCTAGCTTCTACAAAGGATGAGACTCCTCAAACTCCTCTTGGACCTTTGATAAGAGCCATGAGAAGAAGGTTTGAAGACAAACTCAAGCTTCTTCTAATTGGACCTTGGTAGTTTAGGAATTTCTTTTGGGCCTTGTATTTGGCCATTTGTAGTTTAGGATTTGATTGAGTGGTTATATTTCTGGTTTTGGGCTTGTATTAAGGCCCCTTAGTTTTAGGATTTGGGCCCCCATTGGGCTTGGGCTTGAATGGGACTTTCTTACTTACAAGAAGCCCAAACTGCCACCTAGTCTCTATGTTGTACGAGTTTTTAGAAGGTTTGAAGGGATTAGAAGCTTGCTTCTAGTCTCACATTGCTTGGGAGAAGCCTTGGGGTGAGGCTTGGTAGCCTATAAATAAAGGCTCTCTCCTTCCTTTGTAGTTACAACTTTATGAATGAAAAATAATTTTGAGATTTAGAGAAACTCTCTCTAGAACTCTAATTAGTAGTTCTTTTTTATCTTTATCAAGACATTGTGTAGTCTTGTGGCGAATTTCCTCTTTTTCTTATCTTCTTCCTAGGAAGAAGTGGCAGATTCATCTCTTTCTAGTTTCATTTCTTTGAGTTTGAAGCATCTTAAAGGTTGATGCAAAGATCCATGAGAGGAACATAACAGTAGAGGTAATAATTCATATCTCTATTATCAATCCAATACAATTAAAGTCATAATCAATGATCACAGTAATCAATAATACTTATTATAATGAATCAACATATAGGGGCAAAATGGTCTTTTGAAATATTTCTTTTCAAATTCCTTCCTATATATATATATATATTTAGTGAAGAGGTATATCTAAGAGTGTTTTGAATCTTTTTTTCAATTAACTAAGAAATTTTTTTTACTAAAAAAGGGTGTTTTTGGTAATTTTCTCTTAAGAGAGGTATTTTGGTCATTTTATACAATTTATTCCTTTAGGGATTTCATTTCAGTTTTTTATCATTAAAAATGTCATCAAGGTGGCCAATAAAACTAGGGAATGCCTAGACTATTTTTTTTCTTGAACTTAAAATGATCAAACAACGATAAATTTTGGTTTTATGTCATAGGTGTATTTTGGTCATTTTGGGATAAAATTTATTTTGTAAGGATTTTCAAATTCTAAAAATAGCATAATTATTTTACGTTTACACATAGAAGTTTCTAACAATATTTTCCCCAATTTTTAACTAATAAATTAGTAAAAATTTCAAATTTTCACACTTAGGGGTATTTTGGTAATTTTGTAAAAATTGAAATTTATACAACTTAGTATTCAGCAATATGTCATAGAGCTTTAATAGAGATACCTTTTGTATCCATTTCCAAGATTAAATAATGGAAATAATAAAAGATTTAAAATTTTTTGAACTAGGGGTATTTTGGTAATTTTCCTACCTTAGTAGTAAAATGGTCATTTGACATTTATTCATTTTCTTCCTCCCTTAATTGTTGTTTTTGGCAAGAAACTTGTTTTGAGTTTCCCATTCTTCTTCCTTATCATTTCTAGGTTCGTTTTGTTCGAATTTGAATCCTATGGAGGTCAATTTGCTCATCTAAATAATGTTTTTCCTTGAATTTTAGCAAAAATTCGAAACACACAAAGGAACTGAACCATGACCTCTGTCTTGGTTTGATTGCCTACCTCCTTACACAATTCTGGGTAGTTTTTTTGTCCAAAATCATTCGAATATCATGTAGGAAGTGTTTTGAACTCCAAATTTCATCAAAACTTGTTTATAAACCTAGAATTGATTCGTCTCCATTTAGAGTTTTGAGATTTTTGAATTCAACTCATATTTGAAGAATTTTACCCTCCTAAAGCATTAAAGTTACAGGAATTTATATTCACATAGTTTAGAAGGATTCTACTAATTAAATTTGAAGAAAGAATGACTCTTCTTACCTTTTTCAAAGTTTTCTAGCAAGGCTCCGATGAAGCTCACGATTTCTTCTTCCTCGATTTCGAATTTAGTTCTATTTTTATAGATCTCCTCTTCCCCTTTTCTTCACATTTAAGGATTCGTAGGTTATGGGCGGGTCTAGCTAGGTGAAGGTAGGGTATGGGCAAAGCGTATTTTCTAGGACGACGACGTTGCAGAAGGTGTCTCGAGATGGAAGGAGGTGACGAGGTGCTTCAATGGCAATTTACGTTTTTTGGGGAAGGGTTAAGTAAAATTAATTCGTAAAAATAAACAATGGTGGGCCTAACGATCAAATGGTAATCCCTATGTCTTAAAATCATAACTTACCATCCGTCCCTCGGGTCATGTCGTCGAGTCTGCCTCCCACCTGTTTTACACTTTGCATTTTATTTCTCTTTTTAACTAGTGCCTTTACCTTTAAATCTTCTTGGGCCATTATTTGTCACCCAAAATGGGTAGCACAGTTGGCACATCTAACGCTATTCTTCTCTCAATCCAGAAGGATTGGGTTCGAATCCCAACCCTGCCTTTCTCTTTTCTTATATTTTTTCCTTTTTTCTTTTTCTTCAATTTATGTTTTTAATTTTTAATAATTATATTTTTTATTTCTAAATTTTTTCAAAAATCTTATAAACTAATTTATATTTTTCTCTTACTAGTTTTAAATTTCTTTTTCACCAAATATTTATTTTATTTTATAAAATATTTATTTATTCATATTTAATTCCTAAAATTTATTTTTAATTTCCTAAAAGTTTCTATTCTGACCTTTTCATTTTTATTATTTCTTTCTTATATTTTTATTTCATCTAAAACATGAAAAACCCATAATTTATATTTTTATTTTAAGTTAATTTTAATCTAACTAAAATCTCTCTTTTCTTGTCTCTCACTCTCTTACTCTCTCTCTTTTAAAAATATTATTTACTAGATAGACAATGTTTTTCTTATAAAATTCTAAATCTAAATTTGGATAAACTAAAGTATTAAAAGGAATGAGGCAATTTTCTAATTTTAAATTTATAATTTTACTATATAAAAACAGGATGTTACATTTTCACTTTTATTTTCTTTATTTATTCCAGCACTTATAACATTTATATAAAAAGGTCCATTATTACGCTACCCACAATGGGTACCTCAGCTGGTTGAAACGCACCTCTCTTTCTCTCGCTCTTGGGTTCAACTCTTCCCTCCTTCTTTTTCTATTTCATTTTCTTTTTCTATTATTTGCTATTTTTATAATTAAAATTATCATTTAGACTTCTAAAATTTTTCTAAAATTCCTATAAATCACTTTATATTTTTCTTTACCTATTTCCTAGTTTTTATCGTAATAATTTTTATCAATCTCCTAAATCTATTTTAATTTATTTACGAAATTAATTATGAAATACAAATTTTTATTTTACTAACCCAATTTATTTTAAAAAAATATTTTCCTCAGTTCTATTTCCTACAGTTTATATTAAAAAATATATATATTCTCTTTTTAAATTTATTCTTTAATTAAATTTTAGTTTATTTTACATATTCCCATTTTACTAATTTGATAATTCCTGATTAATTCATTTTATAATTCTTTCTTATTTATAATTTCTTCTTCTTTAGAAATAATTTTTTATTTTCTTCTAAAACTTTTCATTATTTCTTGTTATAATTAATAATATTCTAACATTTATTTCTCCTAAAATTCTATATTACTTTATTGCCAAGAATATACATTCTAAATAATATAAAATTAGAATAGGATGTTACATACTACAATATGGTACCTAAGGAATGTGTGTAGGCACTTGAAGTCTTAGGGGGTAATATGAGATGTTAATGTAACATCCCATTTTCTAAATTAATGAAAATATTATTAATTTAAATATAAATAAAGTAGTTAGTTAGATAATAGGAAATTTATTTAGCAAATTAAGGAAACTTAAACAAATAAAATCCAATATATACTTTAACAAGTAAATAAAATAAATAGAATATATGAAAAGACATGGAATTGGAAATTTA
>JAMLFT010007409.1:0-14845 GCA_026544285.1 Pachyrhizus erosus
TTATTATTTAAAAATATTAATTAAAATAAAAAATATTATTTTAAAAAAAATAAAAATAAAAAATATCTTATTTTATAAAAATAAAAAATATTTAATATTTACTTTTAATTGTGTTACATTAAAATGAAAAAATTGATAAAAAAATTAATTTAACATGATTAATTAATCAAAATTACTTTTATGGGATGAAATCACTTTTTTAAGGAAAATACCAATATTAATAGCATGTTTCATAAAAAAACTTGAAGAGTTATTATCTTTTTCTAAAATGAAAAATTGAATTTAAAATAAATTAATTTAAACTTAAATTATCTTATTTTAAAATAATTATATATTATATTAAAAAAATAAGAATAATGATTTCTTTAAAGTAAGTTAAAATTAACCTATGTCAAGTGTTTGAAATATTTTAACTTAAAAACATAACTAAAATGTTTGAGAATAAAATGTTTACATAATAAAGTAATAAAAAGGAACTGTGTATTTTTTTTTTAGAAAAAAGAAAAACGAACTATATACTTAATTATAAAAACCACAGTAAAATATGAAGTCAGCAATAGGTAATCAACTTAAAAATATTAAATTCTTTACTTTTAATTAATTTCTTATCCATTCAAACAAGGATGGAGAAAACATTTCACCCACAATTCTCTTCCATTTTACTCTCTCTTCACTTCCAAAAAGATTGTCAACAATTTTTCAATAGCTTTGCAACACAATGCCATGTGTCTATTAAAGCACAAATCTAGGAACAATAACAGACGAAATATCATCGTCCCTTTATTTCTACATTTACAGTTATACCTTTTCACGTGTAGAATGAATTGTTGAGTCAACATGTATTTATTACTATTATTATTATTAGAAAAGTAATGTTACTTATAAAAGAGAAAACATTGAGCAAAGAAATTGTAATAAAAAAGAGTAATATTTTCTAAGTTGAACAAGGCCAGTGTTAACTGTTCACACCAAAAATAAATATGCTTTTTCATTCCTGATCATGATTAAACTCTTCATGGCCGAGATTGTAATTGAATGACAGAAAGAGAATCCAGTGAACGCCCCTGCATTTTCTTTTTTGCAAATTAACCTGTTATTTGCATCTTATTATCAACAAAAATAACAAACACCCTCGAACAGGATCCTCTGCAGTTTTAAAAAGTTCATAATCTGAGATGAAGCAGTGATGTGCAATTCTTAGTAATATTTTGATACACAACAAAATACTTTTTGGGATGAAGAGTCCATGCAGATTTTATAAAACACTGCAAGCATCTGTTTGCATCTTATTTCTCAGTAAGTTCCCGGTCTCATGTAGTAAAGTTGAATGCTTTTATATATACACTCACCTGTTATGTTTTAGTACCTCTAATGGCAGCTACATGTATACACTCAAATAGTATACATGAAAACGACAGATGATTATCTCCATTTCAAGATCTGGGAACTTGGATTAATGATGCTAACAGAATACCATCACTAATAGTCTGCATTTCAGATTAGCCAGCGAACAATAGCTACTCGGTTCACCAAAATAATGTATCACCCTCCTCTTGTGTCATTGTTAGGATTTTTGCATCATCTCTTCATCACAGTTGTGTGAAAAAATAACATCTGGCACCTCTTCAATGTCATCTGCAGGCTAATAATGGAAATGCAAATGTATCACAACTTCCAAACATGAATAAGCAGAAAACATGTAGCATATCCAAGACCACCAACCTACCTGCCATAGTTCCAGAAGATGCCAAAACAAAAAACTCAAGATCATAACCAAGGAAAAGAGCTTGCCTGCCCATGCTCCACAAGACAAGTATCTAAAAGAGAAGACAACAATCAGCAGTCATAGAAGTAGCTACTGATATTTGTAAGTTCCTAGTCATTATGGCAAATCTGCTCTCATAGTAAGATGACGCCACTTCAATAAAGCAGACAACCTAAACATAATAATCAGATTCTTGTTCCTACTCCTAAATTAGGTATTGGTTTTACACACAGACTAACAAGGTTTTAAAAAAGGTTTGCAACTGCAATTTCATCTGGCAATTTTTCACAGCATTAAGGATCATGACAAAACTTCAACCACGACTGCAACACAATTTAAAACTTAGAGAACTAATTATGCCAACAAAAGAATTGCCAATAACGATCCCAAAATACATTGCCTTCCAACCAGCTATGTTACCAGCAGATTAAATAATTTATGCTACAAGCAAAATCACATGATTGAAGCAGAATGAACAGTTGGCTTCCTTCCTTCAGTTCCTTGTACAATATATGTGTTGCGGATAGGAAAGTATTTACCGAGAGAGAGATTCTAATAGACTTTGATTAGGGAACTTCAAAGCACGATCATATACTATTTCAGTCCGTTTGGCAACATCATGCCAGTTGTAGAGTTCCCTCATCTATAGAAAATAAATAAATGAATTGAAGAGTAACTACATTTCAAAATGAAAGCAACAGAATAAGGCCATTTAAACTAGAAACTCACTCGATTGTGCATGACTTGAGGATCAATTTTGGGAAGCATAAATATTGCCTTTTGGATTGCATGCACTATATCACTTGGACCAGGTTCTGCCAACACAATCATGTCATCCGGTAAAACCTATAGCAAGGGAGTTAATATATCAACCATGGATTATAGTATTCCAAAATTGCCTCACTGACCGCAATTTTTGGTAAGAAACGGATGTTCATAAAAGGAAACTATATAAAAAGCCTTTATATTTATACCAAACAGGTGCAGAAAGAATATGCATGATATCTACCTCAGGAACACCTCCAACTCTTGTGCTGACAGTTAACAATCCACAACTAGCAGCCTCTAATATGGCCATGCAAAAACCTTCTGTCAAGGAACTATAACAGTACAAAGCTCGGATAGGACAACAGGTATAAAAGAAACAATATTGGACAGAACTCAAAAGTTAAAACAATAATTTAAAGCCCAGAGAACATAGCAGCTGCCAGCTGATAAAGTTCATGTCCTCAATACAACCTAGTTGAAATCAATAATTTCAAGTTAGAAAGCTATAAGTGTGATACAACCTAGTTTGGATCAAACCTTGATTTTTTTAGCGGATTCATGTCATGGATCAGCATGTGCATGTGTGGTTCCATGTTGACTTTATGCTATGTAAGCCAACCAGGTGTACATTTTGGGGTTCTTCAGGGTTCGTGCTTACAAATTTGGGTGAACTAAGGTCCCCTCAGGGTTCTGAGAATCCCTTGATTGGATTGGATGTAAAATTAACCCCTTCTTCTAAAGAGGTCATGCTATAAACTGGTGCATACTTGTTCTAAGATACAAGTGTCTGTCAAGTTCCACACTTTAAACAAATGTGAATTTGAGATACTTTCCAATAGTTAAAAGCAATAGGTGCTTTGGGGGGGTCAATGGCATGTTATTAACAAATCCTCTCAGTTGAATAGCTATCATCATGGCACAGCACAATTAGCACCTTGTACTAGTTGATTTTAAAACAACGCAAATTTTGAGCCTCAAGGAAGATTGTGTAAATAGACCATCACTCTCAACCCTATATGGAGGGTCTTGAAGTTGATATGCATCAAATTAGGTTAGCAAATTTATTATTTAAGCTTCAGCCACTTAAAAAAGGGTTTCATTGTCCCTCTTGCAGAAATTATGTTTTACACCCTGTTCTTGAATTGTGTATCTACAACACTAGCGGGGTAATGGTAGTGAATATTGGGCAGTGAAATAACAACTTAGGGTGATCCTTTTGTTGACGGATGCTTCTATTATATTCGTAGTCTCTGAAGGATGAGAACCAACTATGTAGCATCTACATCGAGAATTCAAGTATTGTATACGTCATTAGTCCGATCCTTTGCAGGAACTACCTCTGGGGGTAGGAAAATCATGATCGGGCTAGCGGACCCAAAGCTATGGAACTTGTGAGTACTTTGTAGAAATGGAATGGCCTTACCTTACTGTTTTCTGTTTATTAAAATCAATATTCATAAATTGTGGATATTATTAAATAAATCCAGTATGCCCTAATCTTTCCAAAAAAGGGAAGGATTTTTCCCTCTGGGGGTAGGAAAATCATGATCGGCCTAGCGGACCCAAAGCTATGGAACTAGTGAAAATAAGTATAGAAGATCTGACCAACAACTACAAATTATGTCAGAATTATAAACTCAATACCAAGAAAGGGTAAAGTTTTGGAGGAAGCTGAACCAGGTTAAGAAGATATGCCCAGATATTAGAACAGATCGAACTTGGGCATGTGGCACAGCTCCCAATAAATCAACTCGATCAAAAAGAGAATGTTTTTCTCTCATCTCTTCCAGCCGCACACGCTTAGGTCCATCACCACCAACAATGAATCGAACCTTCAAATAGATATATAAGTTATGCCTTTGAAAGTATTCAATAAAAAATCTAAAATATACAATTTATTCAGGACATACATATTTCTCTTGGTGCATAATTTACTGTGGCTCCTACATGAGGAAATCAATAAAATAGTAATGCTACATACATAAGATGCTGCGAGACCATAATGATAGGAATCATTGGTATAGATGCAATGTTGAGAAGGGGTGCTCTGCCAATAGTCCAAAACGCAAATCATAGTGATGACATATACACGAAACATCTGATTTCTGACTTCAAAAAATTGAGTTCCACCAAGATGTCAAGGTTAACATAAAAGATTTTAAGAATATACTGAAAGAACTGTTGTGCATAATTGCATGCACAGTATGTTTACCATACAATATATTGTCATAGGTCAATCAACAAATAAGTTAATGACAAAAATTGTAAAATTTTAAGTATCCAAAATCACAAAAGAAGAAAAATATAAAACTGAACAGATGCAGCACTAAATTTGTAAATTACAAAGTTAGAATTCCGGAAAAGGTAGAACCGTCTAGGTATTTCATGTACTTAACAGCAATTTCACCTTTGAAAAACAGCCATTAGGTGTTTCTCAAAAGCAAATACTTAACAGAGCACCAGAAGAAGCATCAATGAAATTTTTTTTACCATAACACAAATTTTCAATTTGTTGTCAAGAAGCACCAGAATGGAAAAGAATACATTCCTAAAGGAGTCTTAACTTAATGACACTAACTCCGTGTTAGATAGAGATTATCTCAAATTTCATAAATTATATTATGAAGACAAAACTAACGGTATTTTCAAATCTCAACAACTCACATTAGGATGTAACCGGCATACTTCTGGAATGACTTCAACAAGCAAGTCAGCTCCTTTCCTGTAAACCAATCGACTGATAACAACAATAACAATTTCTGATCCACCAGGACGCTCCAATGCTGGCTTGAACATGGCAGTGTCAACAGCATTAGGAATAACAAAAACCTTCTCTGGTGTCAAACCTGACCTCAATACTGTATTTTCCTTGCTTGTGTGGGAAACACAGATAGCTTGACTTACATCTGCCAAGGTAAACTGCATCACCTTGTTCATATGGATGCTTCCAACATCTCCAAAACCATGCAGTGAATGATCCGTGAACACTACCTTGTATCCCATGATCCTTGCATGCAAAAGAGCATCATGGCACAGTGTTGAGAAGGTTTGATGTCCATGCACTACAGTAATTCTTTCTCGAATCAGAATTGTTCTTATAATTGGTAGTACTCCATACAAGGTTGGAAATGTACTCTGATTAAAGAAAGGTCTCCATGGAACATAGTAAACTTTCAAACCACCAGTCATATATCTAACCCCAGAGCGATTTCCATAAGCATGAGTTACCACCACCACCTGAATAGTCACAAGTTCAAAATAACAAAAATTACCAAAGCACAAGTTATAAAACAAGGCAAATTTCTCCTCCAGTACTCCTACAATTTGCATTTACTACGTAGATTAATCTTCCTTGTATTTATTATTCTAAAAGAAAAAGAAGGTATAATTCAATTCTAAGTACTTTCAAATTAACCTGATTGCATAAGAACAAACAAAATAAAAGTCAATTTCACTTTATACCAAGGCGAAATATCAATAATATAGCATGAAGAAGAGAAGGATCATGGAATTCCTTCATGCAGCTACTTGAACAATATTTTGAATTCAAATGGTTATATAATGTTGATAAAAAATAAACAAGGACGACCATGATTATGTATCATTTTATTCTTAAAAATTCCTCAATAAAAATATTTCATTGAAATAAAAAAAAAAAAAGTTATAGCCTGTTTGTTTTCTATTTTTAGAAAATATTTTCTATTTAAAAAAAAAAAAACTTGTTTGACAAGAGTAATGTTTTCAAAACTAACTTTTTTACACTAAAAAAATTAAAACATCTCTAAACTATTTAAATTTTTTATTTTTATTTTTATTTCTATTACTCAATTTTTAATTACATTTGCATCTTGGTCCCTTATTTATACCTTTTGAAAATTAAATTTTAAAAAATATTTTGTAAAATAGTTTTTAAAAACTGAAAAAGAAACATAAAGTAGTAACAGCCAATAAAAGGTTGGTTGAATTGGTAAGAATACAAGAATATAAGTTTGATTCTCATGCTGATTTGAGAACCCTAATGGTAACTAATATATAAGTACAACTATAATATATAATTGAGACCTGAGAGCCAATCCAATTCCAATCACAGGTAGTTGAATCCTTTATTTACACTAGTTATAACTTGGGTTCAATTCTAAGATTTTCCCTTTAGTAGAGAATATGCAAATTTCAGGACTTGTAAGGAGACATGTCTTTTGCTTATATAAACATTTAATGTACCAAAAAGAAAATACAGTCCTCTAAACATACCCTTTAAAATGCTAAGAAAAAAAAAAGAATGGAGAAAAACTTAAGATGCTGACCTTGTGGCCTAACTTGAGCAAGCATTGGGAGAGGTAATAAACGTGGTTTTCGACACCACCAAAGTTGGGATAGTAAAAATCAGATACCATTAGAATTCTGTGCTTTTGGGGTGGCAAATCACCCATGACGTGCCTGTTGCATGCACCAAAAAATGAAGTGCTTGCAGTAATGAAATAAGGTGGTGAAATTCACGACAAATGAAGGAATGGTAATGCATACATACATGCATACCTTGCAGAAGAATAAGAAGAAGAAAGTGAGAGTGTGAGAGGGACTCGGAAGAAGAGAAGAGAAAACGCTCCTTTTCTCAGCGCTTCCAATTCTTGCTACGTTCAGTTTCAGATGAGAGAGTACAGTCTACATTTTTCTTACCATTTACGTGTGAACTTTAGTGCAGTTTCCCCTTGTCATTTTCTGATTTCTCCATTTGGTTATTAACCTTGTTAATAAAAGAGATTCCTCAATAGACTTATTAATTAAGTTAAGTTTTTTTTTTTGGAAATGTTGAACAGTTTTTTTATAGACTGTACTTTTGAAATATTTAAATTAGCAATTAATAACGATATATTTAAGGAACACAATTTCGGATACAAAACAATGTAGAAAATATTTATTAACACATTAATTTCTTTATTAAATTAAATTCATCGTCGTGATATAAATTTGAATTCTCATTCTCAAAAATTGTAGTACTGATAATCTTCACATAAAATTTTCTTTTTCGTCTTTTCCTCATCTTATTACTACATGTGTCTTATTGATTTATTAAATTAAATTAATATTAATTTACAATTATAAAAAATTAAATTAATTGTTCTTCTCTTTAATTCTTTAATTTATTCAATCAAACGATTTTTTTAGTTTCCTTAATTATTTTAGTAAATACTAAAATTGATTTAATGGAATTTAATTGTAATGAGACTTTTATTCAATATTATTAAAATAATGTTTCATTTATTAAATTATTTTTAGTATTTTTAAAATTAAAAAAAGTAAAAGGCCATTTCTTATAAGTAATTAACTTTTCTATCATCAATAAAAAATTCATTCTACAATTATATTTTACATTTTATGTGAATTTCAAATTAATATCGAAATAATATATAAGATATTGATTAATATAATAGGTTGTTGATTAATGATTATCTTATAACATAGTATTAGATTTTACCAGAGTGTAAATATAAAAAAAAAAAATATTACACTGGACTATTTTCTAAACCTTCTTTATTATTTAAAAATTTAATAAAATATTTTCAAAATACTAACATTTTACTTTTATCTAATAATTCCTATTATATTTCCTTAAACGTTAACAAAATTCAAAATACGTATTATAGCTAAAATATTTCATGCGGCAAAGTTATTCGACTCTCTTTTTTCTGTCTCTCTCTCTTAATTATATAAAAAGAATCAAAATATATTTTTTTCTAATTTATTTACCATATTTGCAACCAGTGAGGATTATATTGAAAATATTAAATACGTTTACAGTATAACTTAAATATATCAAACTCCTCATTTAATGTTTATATTTCAAGTAATTATCACAATCAAATTAAGGTTGCTTACTTTTAAGTTCACATTGACAAGAAGGAAAAAAAAAAAAAAAAAAGAGAGTCAAATGACTAGTAATTCAAAGAAATTCCTGTTGTGTTGTACTGTGTCTTCCTCATTTGTCAAAATAGAAATAGAAGTGAGAAAATAAAAAAAAATGAATAAGTCTCATTAATATTTTTTATTTTATTTTTACATATTTTTAATTATTTACTTATTTATTTATTTACCTCTCTTCTTTTTTTATTTTTCTTCAATAAAACATTTTTATTTTTTATTTTATTTTTCTCATGTTCCTATTTACCTTTTTTTATTTTCATATACTTTGTTTCTTTCTTCTTTAGAAGACAAACATTTAAAATTTGTACAACGTATATTCCTCATTTTATGTCATATGTTTTTATTTTTATTTTTGAGGAGATGTCATACGTTTTTATAACTTATCAAAATAAGTTGTTATTAATTTTTCTTTGATTATTTATTCAACCAAAGTTTAAGTTAAATCAGAATAATTCTTTCAAATAAAATCTTGAGTTCCAGTCTGGTCAATGAAAAAAATATTTTATATAAAAAATTTAGTTTTTAATTATTTTAATCACTATTAAATATAATGATTCTCTTAAATTATTCTTAAAATAATGTCTTTTAACTAAACTAATTTTAATGCTTTTAAAAATAAAAATTAAATATCTATATTTATTTATAATTAATTCGCTTTTTATCATCATCATAACCCTGGAAGGGCAGAAGCTGATTTTGGAGGGTTTGATGTAAAGACTGTTGTGGGTTGTGCGAAATATTTACTTACTCTTCTCAAGAAGTGAAATACCAATAGCTAATGAAAATATAACATTAGCTAATCAATAAATATTTACATGGTGAATCAGCTTATCCTTGACTTCCTTGCCAGGCACACTTGATATTGGACTTTGTGGGAAATTTAGCCAAAGTTCACTACAAAATGGTTGATTGCTGAAGCTAAATGATGTTAAGCTTAGTTGAAAAACTTTATGAGATGGATTTCTTGTGCAAGGAACTCCTGAAATATGTGGTATGAGTTTCCCAATAAATAAAAAACAGCTTAATTTTAGTAGTGTAAGTGTATAAATTTTAGTATTATGGACAGACTATAAATTATTTTAAATATAACTTTAAAAACAACCCTTACATAAGTTAACAATTTTCAATCATATAACTAATGACTATTCGTGATTGAATTTCATAAATAGTGAGTTTTTCATTTATTAAATAAATGTTTAATACATAATTCAATTAGAAACTTTAGGAAGAACTTATAATTAAAATATATATGAGGGAAATTTTAGTTAAAAAAATTACTACGGAATAAATAATTTTAAATATATTTAGAATATTACAAAATATAGCAAAAAGAGAGACTCATGTTTACATTTTAAAATATAAATGAGAAATAGAAAAGAAAAAAAAAATAGCCAAGTCTTGATTGGAAAGCATCACCGATGACCCTGCTGGAACCAAAATCCTCCATATGTTCAAGAATCAATTCAAGCTATTTCAGACATATTTGGTGACTTCTAAAATAAATGGGAATATTAATTTATATGCATGAATTAAGAAAGTACAAATTTTAACTAGAAGAAATGCCATCTAAGTTACAAGTTAGTGTAAAGGTATATAGATACTTTTATGTGTACTTTTTTAGTCATAGAAATAGAGAATATGTGTTTTTATCAATTAAGCTAGATCATGCATAAACTCTTATATTTATTTTTATCTATTGATAATTCAAATTGGAATTTCAGATATAATGGACTGGAGGCCCAATTCCAGTAGTGCCAGTCAGTAGGGAGTAGATGATTATGGACCAATTGAATCAGCCAAAGGAGGATTTAAAGGCAGTTGTTTCCTGCACTCCATAATTACTTCTGGCACTACATTTGCAATATGAAAATTACATTTTAGATTAGTCAATTAAGAAAGGAAAACAAAAACTAATGTAGATGTAATTTTACATTCTGAATTAGCTTATCTATAAGATAAAAAGGTGTAAAAAGTAACTGCCAGATTAATGAAGTAGCTTGAGAATCCTAAAAGACATGTTTCCACCATCAATATCTATCGCTTGAACTATTTTAGAATTATGTTAAAGCATTTAACCGATCCATTTGATTAATTATTACAGATGATAACACATATTTACACTTCTCTCTTTAGGTGTTATATAAAATTGGAGTGTCCATTCATCATTTTTCTACATGTTAAATTCTATCATTATTCAATTTAGTTTAAAGTAAATGGCGTCTTGACAGTAGTTAGTAGACAACCAATGATGTCAATGACTCACGTCAAAATGTATTGCATAGAGGGGTGAAGAAAAACTATTATTTTCAACGTTTGAATTAGTGGTTTTGGGGTAATATTTCTTTATATAGCAAGATTGTATTTATCTATGGCAACAAAATCGAAGGAAATTAGGAAGACAAAAATATTTTGTAAAGAAATAAATTAATCTGTTAATAATGTGTAAATATTTTTTGCAAAACAAAATTAATCAAATTATAAATTAATTTAAATTATTTAATTAATCAATTTATGTTAAAAATGAGTTAATTTTTGCATTAAAACATTTTAAAATTATTTTTAGTGTCTATTATTAGAAGAAGAAAAAAAAAAGATAAAAAAATTGAATTTAGTTTTCTTAAATAAAATCTTCTGTAAATAAAAAAAATGTGATTAAAAAAAAGATCTTATTAAAATAATCAGTCAAGTTTTTAACAAATTTGATACAGTATTATTTGATTTCTCTTTTTTTTCTCTTTTTTTTTCTTTATTAGTAAAATATGTTGTATCACCTTCGTCAATTAAAAAACAAGGACAAAAAAGTTTTGGGGTCCCCATATTTAGCTCACATAAATATTTTAAAATTATTATAAAACTAAAACTGTCTAAAGTTTTAAAAAAACCTAAATGTTAAGACATTAAATAATTTTAGATAATAAAAATAAAAAAGATTAAAAATTTACGACTAAAGAAACCAACATGAGATGTTTTATATTATAAATACTAAAATTAATTTTTTTTGTAATTATAAGGACAAAAAGATAATTAAACCTTTATTACATATAAAATTATGCATTGTTAATATGTATAATTCCATTACTTTTAAATTCTTGCTTTCTCTTAATTGTTTCCATAAAAAATATAATATGTGGTCTTCTCCAATCCTATTTGTATCCAAATAATTTTGATTTAATGAATCATTAACATCATTACTAGTGGAAAGTAGAAACTACTTTCATTATATGAACCGGTGCAGTTGCCTGAGGCATAACAGTGATAAATTAAGATTATATCAAATGTTAAATGTAAGAATTTGATAGACAAATGTTAAATAGTGTGTGATATGATCCCTGATCGCAGCCTCTTTTGCTTAGCAGAGAGCATGATTTCTCCATAGAAATTGAATACCTGAATTTGGAGTTGTATACTGAGTTTGTTAAAACAAGAAAACGTAACGGCAGAAAGTACATTAGAAGCAGAATATCTTGAAAGTTATACTCAAAAATTACAATCTTATTAAATTCAAAACCCATAACACATGAAGAATATGTCTACCAGTATGCAATAGTATAACTATAATCCATTTAAACAACTTCAAACTGAACATAACTTATAGTAAGGTTCAAAATACAAGTAAACTGAGACAATCACTCATAGGTGGTGACAATATATTATACATAAGTGGAAATTAACATAAATCATATATCACATCCATCAAACAGCATGAACTAGGCACTGGAATGCAGCAAGTCATGACCTAATGACAAGACAGTAAAAGGCATAATTCAAACTCAAGGATTGGTGGTTGGAAATGCTTTAGGCACTTCAGGAACTTTAGGGATTTCAGGTATCTTAGGAATCTCAGGTACTTTAGGCAACTCAGGCTTAGACAATTCAGGGACTTTAGGCAACTCAGGTTTTGGCAATTCAGGAACTCTAGGCAACTCAGGCTTAGACAATTCTGGGACTTTAGGCAGTTCAGGTTTTGGCAATTCAGGAACCTTAGGTAACTTGGGTTTTGGTAATTCAGTGGCCTTTGGCAACTCAGGAACCTTAGGCAGTTCTGGTTTAGGTAGTTCTGGTTTTGGCAACTCAGGAACCTTAGGAATCTCAGGCTTAGACAATTCAGGAACTTTAGGAAGCTCTTCTGGTTTTGAGAATTGAGGGATCTTAGGCAACTCTGGCTTTGGTAATTCAGGGACTTCTAGCTTTGGTAATTCGGTGGCCTTTGGCAGCTCAGGAACCTTAGGCAGTTCTGGTTTTGGCAACTCAGGAACTTTAGGAATCTCAGGCTTAGACAATTCAGGAACTTTAGGAATCTCAGGCTTAGGCAATTCAGGAACTTTAGGAATCTCAGGCTTAGGCAATTCAGGAACTTTAGGAAGCTCTTCTGGTTTTGAGAATTGAGGGATCTTAGGCAACTCTGGCTTTGGTAATTCAGGGACTTCTGGCTTTGACAATGGTGATTCCAGAAGATGGCGTGCTCCGGCAACCACTGTGTGACTGCATGCAGACAGCAATGTTAGAACCACAAATGAAAATATCACTGTGGAAAAGCTGCAGTTAGCCATGGTTCAATACAAGAACTTCAAAAGGATTAGTAGGAATTGAAGGCTTGGAGCTCTTTGCAAGTAGTTTAGATATGTTTTGTGAGTGTGCATTGCAGATGTTGCATGTGGGGCTTTTATAGACAAACTGTGTAACTCAATGGTGAGATGAGGCAAGTATTGTTAGCTCAACTTCTTACCTGCACAGCAAACTTAAATTAGAACCGTTGTTGGTCTACCGGTCTATCTACATTTGAAGTGTTAAACAATTCGCTTGGTCCACGAAAGTCAATGTTCTCCATGAGAAAGCTACCACAAAAGCAAGGATTACTTGAGATGTTTGCCAATGAAAATAGTTCCTTGCAAGTTTTCTATGGCTTGTCAACAAACCAGACTCAATTTCAACCCCATCAAATTGTAATAAATTGTTATTATTATCATCTTTGAAATGGGCAGAAGAAGATAGCCAGACAAAATCAATTTCAGAAAAATAAAAATTTCGATAACCAACAACTAACAATAATTAACCATACAAGTACACGTTTCACGACTCTAAACCTTGTATAAGTCAGCTTCTGAAGCTTGGTTGGGTCCCAGCAGATGTTAATATATATGCATGGACGGAACTGTAGAGATCCTTACATATTTTTTTTATGTAATTTTGGTGTGTTATTTGTGATTTACAGTTGTTGTGGGGCATGAATATATGATATACACAGAAGTTGTTCAGTTTAGTTTCTATATATTCTTTTAATTTAGTGCTTTATCGCAAGATTTTCTATATATTCTTTTGTCATCACATATTTACACAGAAGTTAATGTTTCAGCCGAATCATAACTCTAAATATGTGTGAACGTGATATTACGTACACAGAAATAGACATACCTAGTTTCTTGGACTTGCTGGTATATATACTTCTTACTCGTAAGGTGATGTATTTTCATTGATGATCTAAAATAATATACAAAATTATGCATGTCATAATGTCAGAAATATAAATCTCCGGTTGTGAAGGCAAAAAGGACGGTGTAAGATGTAGCCGTAGTAGGCGTAAAGTTTTTATGTAGTTTTATCAAATTAGGAGGTTTTCTATGTTATATGCGTTACCAAAGGATTAGGAGAGACGGTAGCCTAAAATAAAATTTCTTATAGAATGTATCTTTTATGATCAAATTTCAATATGAGAAATATATAAAAATTTGATAAAGACTAGACATGAGAATGGTGCGAGACAGAAACTAGTACGTTATTTTCTTTATCTGTTGGCCAATCTCATACTTGTACCCATTTCTAATACTTAATGGGATAAAAAAAATGTATCCATCTATGTTTTAATTTGGAATCCAGTATATTTACTTATTCTCATATTCGTTTATTAAAATCATATTAATTTATAAAAATATATTTATATATTTTTTATTAATTTTAAATTTAAAACTAATTTTAAATTGAATAAGTCATAAAAATATAATTATTTTATAATATAAATTTAGTTTGTTTTTTAGATACAAATATTAGATATGAAATAGATAGTTACAATTCATCTTTATTCTTATTTTAAAAATTTAAATAATATTCATATTCGTATTTAGTTAAAACGCATATTTTTTATTAAAATTAAAATAGATTTTGATAAATACTTAAAAATATGAGAATTTTTTTTACGAAAAACTATAAAAAATATCATACTTTTAAAATGATGCAATATATAAATGAATCTAAAATTATTTGAAATAACTTATTTAGTCAAATTGTATAAAAATATTAAATTATTTTATATTTAGTAAACTGCAGTAACATTTTTTAGAATTTTTTGAATTACATAGACACTTTTTATTTTTTAATTATTACACTAATAGATCG
>JAMLFT010007410.1:0-14845 GCA_026544285.1 Pachyrhizus erosus
ACAAACTATCTTATATTTAAAAAATTATATAATATAATTTTTACAAGTTATGTTATGAATAAGTTAATTTTAATTTATAAAAAATATTTTTATTGTTTAAAAATACTTTTAAATAAATTCATGGAAACAGACATGGTATAAAGATAATGTGCCATGCTTGTTTTACCGTTACGATTAGGACTTGGAAGACCATATTTTGGTTTAGAAAAGAAACACAAGGCCAAATTGTGTACACCAAATCAGATTATAATTGGACACAAGAAATCAATGATTAAAGATCTTAAATTTTTTGGGGCATGATCGTTTAGGGTTTGTGTTAGTTATTGCCGCCTCAGTGACAATAATCGCGCCAACTCTCTTTCTCGTCGCTCATCCTCAGATCCTTCCAATTCCGCTGTCTCTCTTTGACCGCTGCCACCAAACTAGCATGTTCTTTGGTGCTTCCCTTTCAGGTTCTTCTCATACTCTAATTTTCTTTGATTTTCTTACGACCCATTAAGCATATTTCATAATTAGTAGCGGATCATGTGTTCCTTTTGTTAAGGGAGGAATTTTTACTGCTTTTCTGGAATAATGGAGACTTGGGGTCTTTGATGATGAAATGAATGCATTTTTAGAGTACGAATCATTGAATTTCCAATGCCTGTTTACTTATTTTAATTTTGGGGTACACAGAAAGGAAGGGGCATGGAACAAATAGGGGATTCAGTTTCCAAGCAATTTGTAATATGGGGTGGATTTGGCCTTTGTTGAATGCTTTGATTGATGAAACTCCTCAATTAATTATCATCCTTGTTTGATTTTTTAATTAAGTATCTTAGACTTAGAGAGGTTAAGATCTATTACTTCCATTTATAGCCCTTCCCACTTTCCCTTCTCAACTTCAAGTTTTCCATTAGGCAGCTTCAAAGATGCTACACCTGCTGGTTTTCATTCCTTCACCTGTTATTGTCTTCTGCTGCTGTTGATTATTTCCATCACCCCCTTTACGTGCAACTGTGCAACTATTGAGCTCCCCTGGCTCACTTGTTGCTTACAGTAAAATATTGAATTTGTTTTGTTAGTTGTTACTAGAAGATGCCAAAATAACTAGTGATGTTCTCCTAGTTTTGTGGACAAATTTGAAATTGAAGCTTAATAAACCACTCCATAGTGAGTAGTGGAGGGCATTTATTTTCTGTATTGAGTGTGCTTTGAATCACTTGATGCCTGAATTGACATATAGCATACTACTATACAATTATATTTTAAATGCATGTCAACATATACGCATTTTGTCGATAGAAGAATATAAAAGAAACTGTTGTTTGCTTATCAACAGTGTTCTGATTAACATGATATTTGGTTTGCAGATATTTGATGCTTGGAAACATAGGGAAAGCTGCCCAATCTATTCTTAGAACCCATAGAAGCAGATATTTGGAAGCGAGTAGAAATGAGTCTTTTACCTCAGCTGGACCAAATATCAAGCAATGCAGGATGTACATGCAATATAAGTTTCCTAGTGAAAGACGTAATTCATTCTTGTGGCACTGGACAAAAGAAAACTTTCACAAAGGCTGTTCTCATAGGAACTTCGCTGAAATTTCAGCAAGTAACATAGCAGCATACAATTCTCGAATAGCTTGGAAGTTGCTGTACAAAAAATACTCTTCCAATGGTTATAATGGATTTATCTCCATAAATACGATTGCTCAAGCAGTGAGCCTGGCTTTGACTCGTTCTTATTTGCTGGTTCCTGGCTTTTTGGCATTTGCTAGTGGAAAGCTAGCATTAGCTCAGCAAAATGGGGCAGACACAGAATTTTACCCGTCACAGAATGCTTTGTATATGCATGCAAAAGATGGGTATGGTTACATGTTTGCCTTTGTATTCATTGTATTAGAAGGCTTTGTCTTGTTAGCAAGAGCTATCTATCTGGCCATATTATTCTCTCCCAGCATACTAATGGCGCCACTTGCAGATTATTTTGGACCAGAGTTCCGGAAAATGTGGCTATGGGTTGTTCATCGCACACTAGAAAAAGCAGGTCCAGCATTCATAAAATGGGGTCAGTGGGCAGCTACCCGGCCGGATCTGTTTCCTCAAGATCTATGCGCCAAGCTTGCTGAACTTCATACAAAAGCACCTCAACATAGTTTTAGCTACACAAAGAAAACCATAGAAACAGCTTTTGGTCGAAATATTTCTGAAATTTTTGAGAATTTTGAAGAACTCCCTGTTGCATCTGGAAGTATTGCCCAGGTGCATCGCGCTTCTTTAAAATATCGTTACCCTGGTCAGCAAGCAAAGCCTCTGGTGGTTGCAGTAAAGGTTAGACATCCTGGTGTGGGAGAATCTATCAGAAGGGATTTTGCTATTATCAATTTGGTGGCAAAATCTTCGAAGTTTATCCATGCGCTTAATTGGTTAAGACTGGATGAAAGTGTTCAGCAGTTTGCAGTTTTCATGATGTCTCAAGTTGACCTCGCAAGGGAAGCTGCACATTTGAGCCGATTCATTTACAATTTCCGTCGATGGAGGGATGTCTCTTTTCCTAAGCCTGTCTATCCACTTGTGCATCCTGCAGTTTTGGTGGAAACCTATGAAAATGGAGAAAGTGTCTCGCATTATGTTGATGAGCTTCAAGGACATGAAAGGATTAAAAGTGCTCTGGCTCACATTGGTACTAATGCACTTTTGAAGATGCTTTTGGTAACTTATCTTTCATTTACATTTTTTTTTTACATGTTTATATATCTTTTGGTTGATGCTAGAAGAGTTTTTGAGGCTTATTTCAGCATTGATTTGTTATGCATAATGAAGGGATAATCATGATTCTTGATTGATTATTGATATGTCTGAAATGTGTGGGCGTACATGTGCCTGTGAGAGAGATTAGGAGATCTAGACTTAGTAGGGGCAAGTATTCATTTTTATTTATGTTTTACTTAACCAAGTGTGTTTGATCAAACTTGAATTTATTTGTAATGTTAATGTCCTTATATTTGACTAGTATAATATAATAATAATATTTAATATCCAACTATTGTTGTTATTAGAGGATACTTATATTTGTATTTGTCCTATACATTATTTCGTACTATAAAATTGTGTAATGATAAATTTTTTGTTAATTCTGTAAAATTGTGTATCTCTCAATTCCTAATGTGATTATTATCCACCTTGCACTTTACACTTGATAGGATCCAGATCTACTTTCTGAATTTGCTTTTGCCAATTGATAAGCTTATCTTCTTAGCCTCTATTTTTTAGCCAATATATATTTTGAAGGTGTGTTTCTTTATTGGATATGTAAAGATAACTCAAACTTTTTAGTTAATTAAGCTCATCTCAGTTGTACGAATGCTGTATATTTTGGTTCCTCTTAGAAGAATATCATATCTTCTATTATTGTACCTGTTTGTTATAGAGCCAATTATGAACCTTCACTTAACTAAAGCCTTCTATTTTGACGAGTGTTGAAAAGATCAATCCTTACCGATCCAATTCTTCTATTAAAACGATAAATTTTTTCATGAGCTGAGATGGGCCCCCGTATTGTACACATTTTAGTTTATAAGGATGTTAGATATAAAACCATTCCTCACCTAGCAACCATAGTTATCAATCTCAGATAGTGACCGATTCCAAAAAATGCTATAGTGGTAGAGCACATGGCGGGATGACTGCTATTTTGTTATTTTTTTATACAGATTATATAATTTGTAGTATTTATATATTCATGCTAATCAGATTCAGAACCGCAGAATAGTGAGAAGAGTGAAGGTTAGGTTGACTGTAGCCAGAAAACTGCCAGAGATGGGTGGCTTTGCTGCTCTAGTTTGCGCAGAAACAGAACAAAGAGAAAAAAAAAAAAAAGGAAAGAGAACTAAGAGAAGTGAAACATGGATAAAATAAATTAAGTTTAGGAATTTTTAACCTTTCTGGAAAGGGGGAAAGTCAAGTTTGCCCCTAAAAATCCTCAAAACTGCATTGTTTTGAGGGCAAAAATGAGATTTCAGATATCTTCTGTTAGCAGCGGTATAGTGCTGCAAAACCCTGCTTTTTGGGCTGTGAAAACAGCCGTGACATTATTATTACGCTTTTCGCCCTTGTAGTTTAACGCTCTCTCAACAACCCTTCTAAACATTTTTGGTTCCCTTATCTCTCCAAAATTTTGGGTGTCTGACAGTGGTTAACGAGTCTATAATCGAGCTAAATTGTTTATAGAAGTTAATATTTTTCACTGTGACTCAAACATCGGCGATTTAATGACTCAAATGTTTTAAGGGGATAAGCTGAGAATGTTAGATTATGGGGAATTAAGTGTAATTTACGCTTAATATGTTTACATCCTATATTTTATTACGGATGCAGAGAAGCCTGGGCTCTTTCAATTGTTTTAAACTTTAACACCATAAAGTTTCACCTTCTAAGACATTCAGATGCCTTCTTTCAGGTTGACAACTTCATTCATGCGGACATGCATCCTGGAAATATTCTTGTACGGAGCAAGCCTCACAAACGACTCTTCAAATCTAAGCCGCATGTAATTTTCCTTGATGTAGGCATGACTGCTGAACTCTCTGGTAGTGATCGGGTAAATTTGTTGGAATTTTTCAAAGCTGTTGCCCGCCGAGATGGTCGGACTGCTGCAGAGTGCACACTCAAGTTATCAAAGCAACAGAACTGTCCAAATCCAGAGGCTTTTGTTGAGGTAATCTTTTTAGCTTGCAATTTTTTGGAAGGAACTTGGCCTAGTTGGTTTCTCATTTCTGTTGAGCATTACATGAGGACTCAAAATTTTCAAAATCAATTTGTCATGTTGAAGTTTTTGGTTGATTGACATACACTGCGCATATGGAACATTTCATTTTGCAGTGTTAACCATTGACATTGGCTCTTTGTAGACTGATTTATTTACCATAAATACATGTATTTTGTTATATAAGTTCAGTCACTTCGAAATCCTTGGTTATGATTGTGTGCCATATACACATTGGGTTTTCTCTTTGTTTTCTAACAGGAAGTGGAAGAGGCGTTTACTTTTTGGGGCACTCCAGAAGGTGACTTAGTCCATCCTGCCGAGTGCATGGAGCAATTGCTTGAGAAAGTTAGGCGTCATAAAGTTAATGTTGATGGCAATGTTTGTACTGTCTTGGTGACCACCTTGGTTCTTGAGGTAATTCTTTGGGATATATCACCGTAAAAGTTTGTGACTCACATACATGGGAAACACTGATGAAAGCATAAATTAGATTTAAAACGTTTCCTTTTCACGTTCACCAAATGCTTTACTCAATTGTCTATCTTGTTATGCTTACTTTACATTATCTAATAGTTGATGTGACTTACCTGATATATTAATATTGATAATATGTGATTTGTAGGGATGGCAACGCAAGCTTGATCCTGGGTATGATGTGATGAATACACTGCAGACATTGCTGCTTAGAGCTGATTGGGCAAAATCTCTTTCATACACTATTGACGGGCTAATGGCCCCTTGAGGAGGTTTCCTCGTTGAGGTTCTTAAAACAAATTTTGACCAAAACCTGGAACAGTATACTATGCACTAACGGACACTACCAAATTTGCCCTTTATTTTTGTTTGCCTATTTTGGGATGGTTATCCCCTGTATTCATCTTTGTTAATTTCCAGCAGTTATTACTATGTGTCTGAGCATCACAGTTTACGAGAAAAGCTTAATAAAACAGTCAATTTTGGGTCCCTTATACTGTCTCCGTGTGATAATGTAGAAATCTTTAGACATGCTTAACTGACACATTCAGTCACAATTACTTACCCTTATGATGTGACTATCTTATTCTCATAAGAATAAAAAAATTTAAAACGTCCAGAGTACGGTAATTAGTAAGGTCTTGTAAAAATAAAATTAAAATCATTTTTAATTGATTAAAATTAAATATATTTTAATATTTATTTTAAAATTAAAAAAATTATAAATTTAGTTTAATTTTAAAAAATATTTTTTTTACACTTGATAATTAATTTTTTTATTATCATTATTATTATTATTATTATATTATCATATTATTAACAAAGTTATTATCATTGTTGATATCATTATTTTTATCATCATCACATAAAAATATTTTTAAACTAACTTTAATATAATAAAATATTTATTAAAAAATCAAAATTAAATTTTAAAAATTAAAAACTAATTATTTTTAAAAATTTTGATAATCACAATCAAAAATCACCCTAAACGAACATTAAAAAAAATTTCAAGAAATCTTATTCAATTATAATATTTTAGATCAAACTTAAAAATTTTCTTTATTTTTTCTCTTTAATTTTTACTTTATCTACAAAAACGTTTTCAAACATCTATATCATATAAAACCAGTGTCGTTAAAAATGTAAAATGCCCACCGAATTTGTCTGTGTCAAACTCATTGACAGAGGAAGTGAAAGTGTGTCCAGTACCACAATCAATTCTGGGGACAATCTAATGGACAGCTTTACAGTAAATGAAAATTTAGAGAAAATGTTCGTGATTCAACTTCAAAACATGATATCCACGAAGTTGTGAAAAATATGTCGACAGCTAGTCAGCTAATGTTGGAGCTATGGCCGAACACATTGATCCGTATTAGATTCTTCTCAATTTTTTTCTGATCTACACACCTGGGCACCAGATTTGGAACTAGTTTCAAATGAAGCTATATGGATGATGGAGAGAACTGCTCCATCTACAATATTGTATGATAGAGCATACACGAATATCAATTTCACCGTATAAAAGCAGTTAAAAATGTCAATAAACAAAGGTAGGGGTATGCTCGTATCATGGTCCATGCAACTTGAATCCCCTTTGGTGGTTTGCGGACTCTGGACCTGAGAGATAAGGTTGTGGATTGTTCTATATTTATATCTAATTGAGGTCACTCCAGATGTAGCTTAAAAGTCTCATTTTTAAAAAATAAAATAGAATAAAAATTATAGCTTTAAACAGTCTAACAGAGTAGAATCAAAATCCAAAGCATTCTCAAACTCATAGTACTCATCGATATACCAGCGTGATTATTTAGTATAGCTGGAATACTACACTATTTCCATTGATATCAATCTACTACTTTGCATTTAAAACTACTGAAGAAACTTAAAATTTAATTTCTTCTCACTTTAAATATATCAAATTTTACTTCAAATAAACTTAAGAAATATATACAGACAATAAAGTTTATTTCAAAATAAACTTCAAATAAAGTTTACTTCACAGCAGAAAAAAATGGAGACGGAAACTAATCAATTTAATAAGTACCTTACTACATATTAATGTGTCTGAACACTAATCTATACAAGAATGAAGATATCGAAGTGAGGTTGAGACATGAGATCTCTAGAGGGTCGGAGGCATGTAAGTATATTTTAGCTGGAGCAATTATGTTTTGCTTGTAAGCTGACGTACTTCTTTAATTGCTGTATTCATGCTATGAAGCGCCATTTTCTTTACCTTTTTTCATGAATGTCAAAAAAAAAAAAGGCTTGTTAACTCTGTACAACTAAAAGGAAAAATTAGGAACTGGTAAATAATATCATTACAAGATCTACCTCCAGCATGTCTGCTCTTGCTTTATGGTCTTCAGGCAATAGTCGGACCTCATCAATCAACTGGATACCCTCGGTAACATTTTCAGGGGACACAAATTCCAATACCGCATGAACACAAGACTACAGATCAAGAAACAAATGCTTGTTGTAGATTCATACAATTCAGAGTAAATGAAAGGGATACAAAGACTAATGTTGAGATAATGACATCCTTCACCAGCAATCTTATGAAAAGTTAGGCATTAATATTATTATTGTGCTATCATCCTTTTGCTTTCCTTCTAAATTTTGTATAGAATGTAAGTGTTGATAGCTAAATATATTCATACATTCTCCAGAAATCATTTGGTAAAAGGTAATCGCTTAACGTAACATATTGAAATTAGTAGGGTTTTCGAAAATATTAAGATTAAGTCCAAAAGATTGGATATCCAGTTCAATAACAAACAAAATTCATTAAGGTTTCTGCTTTTCAAGCCAGCAAGAAAGAGTATTTTTATGCTAATGCACCTTGGAATTCCTGATCTGGTATGGACATCCAGCAGGAATGATGACAGCTTGTCCAACATGTTGCTGAAAAGTCCATGGTTCAATCTCTGTAATAGTGACATGCATGTGTCAATGAAGTTATCTAGGAATGTAACGAATGATCAAACAAATAGAAGCATATTTACTTACTAAATTCCTCCTTTAGTCTCATTTTGTGAGTACTGTCAAGAAAAATGCTCTGATCTAGAATTGGATGAACCATCTGCAAACAAGAGAAAATGAGTAATCATCAACTCAATCAAAATCCTTCCTAGGAATTGTCTTATTTTGAACTCACCTTCCTGTGATGGTCATGGGTATAAGAAAATTCATCATAGTGTCTTTTAAGGTATTCTATGAGCTTTGGTACATCTTGTCTACGAAAGACATCCCACTGGGCCCCCAAATGCTCAGTAATCTTTTTTTTACGTCTTTGTGAGCTTTCAAAGGGATTTCTGGGATTATCGTGTTTTGACAATTCAGTATTTTGAACAGTCCCGATGAGATGTAAAGCAGATCCAGAATCAGAATCAGAAATAAAATCACATTCTCCATTCTGGGAAATATTGCTGTCCATGCTCTGACTAGAAACTTTTTTAGCTTTAGTTGAGATGCAAGATGTTCTATTGACTCTCCTGAAAAAGTTCATTCCTTCTTCAACCATACTTCCCAAGCCCTTTTGCTCCGCTTCTTCAACATGCAATAATGCCATTCCATTCACTTTCTGTTCCTGTGGCTCCTCAGTAGCAAAAGTCTCCATTTGACAGAGAGTTTTGTGCTTTTTCAGTAACTTTCTTATTTTTGTAAGTTGTTCAGTAGAGAGGGGGCCATCCGTTGTATGTGTCATAATATTTACCTGGAATCACAAATCAAACACAGAAAACACCATTGATAATCTACACAATATTCCTTTTGCAAACTAAGTGCAGGCAACTTCTGTTTGAGAGAACATGAGAAGAAATCAGTTCCAACTTATAATTCCTAGGCACAGGTCAGTAACAGAGACCAATTTTAAATGCTTATTATAAAGATAAAACAATTCCTAATAAATTGATTATGAATAACAGAGTTAGACTAAGGATTTGACCAAGTTTTGGTTCTGGTATCTACTTTTCAACATGGTTGAGTACTGGTATTCAGTATAGAAATGAACACCAAGGCTATTATAGCCCAAAAAGAAATTGTAGGATTTGGACAACTTATGAACAGAAGATGTACAACTTTCATTGAGAAAATATTTCACATTTTCACTTCCGGACCTGAAACAAGCATATATACATGGGAGAGGATTTTCATTGCAAATAATATATAGAACATACAAGGGAAAAGCAATCTTCAAGAAAAGTAAACATGTCATGAGGATGCTTTAATAGATGAGATCCACTTTTAAGTTGTCATGACAGGATATATGCATACATTTTTTCACTAAAGGGAATTTCAAAAGAAGCTTAATTCATAATATTTGAAATCACTTTAACATGATAGAATTAGAATTCAGAAATTAACACAAGTGCAGGACAGTATCACTCCAGATATAATTAAGAAGAAATGAAGTGTGACATAATAAGGACACATACCACATCATATGAGTCATAGCAGAGCTTTGTCACTGAATCGGTTTCTTTGTCAGCAGAGCCATAAGAAATGTAGACATATGGCCCAATGTCATGTTTTGCATTCTCATGTGGCAAATTTGCAGCTAAATTCAGAAGACCAGACAAGGGATGCATGTATTCTGGAACTGGTATAGCACCAATTACCTCAGCAAAATGAGCTGGAAACTGCTCTTTGAATATTTGGGAAGAAAGCCACCCTTTTAGTTTTAGCATCTCACACCAAGTGTTTGTCTGAGGACGACGTTTGACAGACCCAGTAAAGTACTGCCTAATGTTAATTTCCACCTACCAACACCAATACACTTTCAACAATGGCAATTTGGTTCAATGGCAGCAACATAATGACTGAGAACAAGGTTTACAGGATTAAGCATACGACAACTATACACTAAATTTCAGTCCATAATTAAAAAATGCATTGAATTGAATAAATATTATGAAATAGTTTTAAACCTTTTTAGTCAAATAATGGTATAAGTTAAACAAATTAATTTTAAAAAATTGTGACACATACAACATACAATTAGTTGGTATACTGACCTCCCACCAATCCAAACAAGATTCAAGTAAGTCTTTATTATTCTCATATCTTGTAATGCTCTGCTCAAGATAAGTACAGAACATGATCAGTGGATCCCAACTGAGGTTTGATGTACTTCGGATTGCATCTTGGACAACTATAGGATGGCCTTTTCCCCAGTGTTTCTGGAAGTGCTCAAAGTTATCACCACTGATGTCCAATACTGTGGGACAAAACAAGTAATTATCATTGGAATCTTCTCTTAGAGCTGCTTCTTGCAACTGCTTGTATCTGTTGGTACTGTGATCAGTGTCGAAACACAAAGAGCAGCTCGAACTTTTATCTGAAGTTTCAGGAAAGTCATAGCTGCAAACAATTTCTTCTGCCTTTACTTCCATCTCTTTGATCCAACTGGAGGGGAAAACAGATCTCAACTCAAGGTGGCTTTTACCACAACCACCAAGCTCTGTAGGAGGACATGATAGACTATCAATGCCATTACCATTTGCCCACTCAGGCAATATCGAAGTATCAGTTAAATTGCCACTAGATATTATTTTCTCATCCAATGTATGGCTCTCGCTAGCACTGCAAGTTTTCATTTTAACTGGTCGCTTGAACATAGATAAGTTAATTTCTCCAGAAGCTTGTCCTTGACTTAATTCCTGACAACAACTTGAGCATAGGCTATATGAACAACTAGGACAGCTTCTATGGAGATCCAAAATAGGTGTTTTGCAGTGATTGCTGGGACAAGATGGGTTACATTAGTTAACAAGCAGCATCAAAAAATCATGTCACTTTTCTCAATAGCACCAATAGAAGAGAACTTACCAATAATTTTTCTCATTGCTGCCAAATTCAACCTGCTTGATTTGAATATCAGAAATATTTTTCCCTGTCACCCATAACGTTGTCTAAGATTAATGTGTTATAATAAACAAAAAGGCTGCTTCAGAAGATATAAATGTTGGAAAAACATAAATTAGTACCTTCAATTTTTGCTTCTGTTTCTAGCTCAATATTCTGATCTTCACTTATTTGCTTTAGAACTGGAAGGAGCATGCAGATCAAATAATGAAAATGCAATATTCTATCAACTCTGCTCTTACCAGTCAAATATTCCTGAAAAACAACAGGCCACAAACTGAAGTGTCAGTATATCTATTAATGAAACACAGTTCAAGAAGAAGAGCATCCGTGTTTGATGTCAGACCTTACTTTCACTGTCTTTACATTGACTTGCTGAGCAATCCTTACAAGTGCAAGTTCCACGACAAACTGGACATGCCTTCTTAACTTCATTTTGAGTGTCAAAATACCTAAATTTTAGACAAATATTAACAAATATCACCTTATGATTCTGATTATGATGTGATTCTCAATTTACAAGGAACAGACAACAGAAATCATATTGGTAAACATCTTAGAACTAGTCATTATTGATCCATCTTATTAAAACCGTTGATAGTGACAAACATTCCACACATCTCTCTTAAGCACATCAAAAGGGGCATCCTTTCATCTAAGGATAAGCTGTGGAATTATGAGAAGAATCTCTAACTACACAATTAATTGATCAAACTGCGCTTTTCAAACTCAAGCTTCTGCATAGCCCCAAAATATTAACCACAGATGCCGCCATAAATAATCAAAATCAACAACTTTTCAAATGGAAATAAATTATAAATCATAGATACCCTACAATGGAGATAACACACATCACAAGCGAAGATACCGACAGATCAAGAATTCAACAGAAGATCAAACTCTGAAACAGGCACACACAGGCACAGATAATAATGTCACAAAAAGGCTCACTGTCATGCTCAAGATTGCGAGGGTTAACTGAATTCAACTATAACATACCGCTCTTTAACGCAATCCATACAGAAAAACTCCCTCTGACAGCTCGAACACTGAATGAGATTCCAAGGCTCACTTCTCTGGCACCAATGGCACTTCGTCCTCTTTTCTTTACCCTTCTTCAAGTTTGATCCATACGGCACAATCTAAACAAATCAACAACACAAATAAACAATTCAAAACTGCAATAAATAAAATAAAATACCAGAAACAAGTTTAGTTAGTTAGAACAAGTACACCAAATGTTCTATAAAACACACCTGCAACTTCCCCACAGGGACTCTATCAACATTCTTGGACCTAAAGTAACGAGGAGTAACAGTTTTACAATCAACACCCACTTTCACATCACAATGCGAACCCACATTGTTGTAATCACGAGTCGGCGAAGCAGGAGAGATTTCCATTACACCATTCGGCAATTCTCTTCTCAACTCTCCTGTAGTAAAACACAATTCTTCTTCTTCCTCTTTCTTCTTCTTCTTTTTCTTCTCCTTGTTCTTCTTATTCTTCTTGCTCTTGTTCTTCTTCTTCTCAGCCTCTCTCTTCAGAACCATCCTCAAGAGCTCCAACTGCATGTCACCCTGCTTGGGCGCCTTCTTCCTCGCGGGAGAAGAAGCAGCCACGACCAAAGCCTCGGAATCCTCGGAAAGCCTGCGCTTCTTCTTCGCGATTCTCGAGGTTCTCCGTGCCCTAGATTCGACATTAATGTCGAGAGCATTACTATTAGGCTCTGGTTCCTCTTCGTCGCTGTTCTGTTTACGCTTCCGATGAAGTTTCAGCGACTCGGGAACCTTCTCCTTGTACTGGCGGTGGCGACCTTGGAGGTAGTGAATCTCGCAGAGCTTCAGATTATCCTTAACTCGCCGGCGGCACCGCCATTGCCGCCCGTCGGTGCGGCCGCAGCGGAGGTGGTCCGGCAAAGGCTCCTCCGCGTCCTTCTCCTTGGGATTTTTGGCCATAATTTTGATTTTCCGAGAGAATTGGGAATTTTTTTTTTACGCAGATAAACACGGTTTCTCTGCAGCGAGCACAAAGGAAGGGAAAAAGGGTTTTTCTGTTTTTCAGGCCCAAGGAAAGAGTGTTTGTTGTTATTTATTGGGAAGAAAAAACACAACAGTGAGAAATGAGAATGGTTTATGGCAATGGCATATTCCGGTAATTATTGTCAAGTATGGAGTCCTGTTTGGTCTCTTAAGATTCAACGTTGGAACGAGTGGGATCATTGATTGTATCAGGGGAGATCGGGACTAATCGAACCCTTCTCATCTTATTATTATCATTTGTAACTTGATACAATGCGAGCCACTATTTCTGTCAAAAGCACCATTTTCATTTTTTATTTTCATTTTTTATTTTTATTTTTTATCTTCGTTTTCTAACCCATTTTTGCCTCCAAATTATGTAACTGAATCTTTTGGATTATTTTGAGAGGGACTTTTTTCGGCAGATTTGCTTGTTTTTTTAGTTTCTTGGGCTCAAATCAACTGCGTGTGAAATAATGTTAGTGTCCTGATGTGCAGTATTTGGCTTTTGATCGAGCAATTTGGATCTAAGTTGTGTGTATAAATTCATGAATGAGCAATGTTGTGGCCAACGTTGTTTGTTCACTAAGCTTATTCTGTTTAATCTCCTCCAAGATATTGAGTTTTCACTTCATAGAATCAGTCTCGGACTATGTTTTATTGTTTACTTCCTTAAAAGTGGGGAAAAACTCACAAGCAATTTGCCATTCAGCCTTCTCTTTTTCTTTTTAATATTTTAGTTTTGACTAGCAAAAATTTATAAACTTGAAATAAATCAAGGGTGAATCAAATAACATAATGAATTGTCATATTAATAAGTAATTTTGAATTTGAAATTTGAATATGTAATTATATTAAAGCTATCTTTGTTTAAAAAAAAATTTACATCTTCAAATAAGATGGACATTTTAAATAATAGAGACAGCTACGATGAATAACAACTGATAAGAAACAACTCGCGCAGATATCATGAGACTTCAGTTTCTAAGTGTAGACGATGAACGAGACATAAATTTGTACCTAAAAGCATATCGTGTCTTATTTAGCAATAAATGTCGAAAAAAAAAACCCCGTTAAGTAGTTACTATGAATCCTAAATAACATGACCAAACTCAAAATGACTCCAAAACAATTATCTATAACGATCTTATTCGATTTGAGTATAATTGTGTCTCATAAAAGAATGTCTACAATTCACACCAATAAGAAAATCAAAAATGGAATTAGCCTTTCCAATTTTTCCCTTAAGCCAATTAGCTAATTTTGTTGCTGTATAGTATAATTAGAGAATTAAGTGTACACTAACACTGCCTTCAGTAAATATAGGCGATGAGTAAAATAAAACATAAATTATACCTAAAAACATGCAATAAATAACAAAAAAAAAAAAATAGTTAAGTAACTACTATGGAACACTAGACCAAGTGATAAGACTCAAAATAATTTCAAAACAATTACCCATAATAATTGTATCTGACTTAAGTAGAATTATCATTCAATATTTCTTAATTATTAAAGATTGAAGTTTTTTCACTCTAAATTCATATGTAATGTAGGTAGGTATTACGTGACAATATATTCAATTAAAATTTATTTGTATTTAAAATAATATTTAAGGATAAAATATGTTTTTTATCATTCTAAAATAACTAAATTTTAATTTTAATTTTTTAAAAAATATATTATTTTTGTTCTTCTAATTTTAGAATATATTCTTTTAATTTTT
>JAMLFT010007411.1:0-14845 GCA_026544285.1 Pachyrhizus erosus
AGAGAATTAATATATAACCATCACCAAAATACAATTGAGTTCGAATAGATTACATTCAATCTCCAAGGAAGAAGTTAGCCGTTCACGGTAGCCGTCACTGCTGCAAGATAGGTTTTGTTCTCCTCAAATACCCTAATTTCTTTTCCCCCTCTCCTTTTTAAACTTTCTCCGTACTTACTTAAGTGAATTTTCGCTTGAGCGATATATTTTCACTTAAGCGATAATGTACATAAAATTAAGAAAGGATTATCTCACTCAAGCAAGATTCTCTGCTAACAAATAACCGCTCTTTGGATCATTCACACTTAAGCGAGATACTTTCACTTGAGCGAGATTCTTTTTAGCTTGGGTGAGAAACTTTTTGCTTGGGCGAGTCCTGTTTGAGCTTCTCAGCATCAAAGTCTTCTTTTTGTCTATCTTCTTGCTCTTCTATCCATGCATTACTTGCTCCTTAGCTACCTAAAATTCATGTAACATTGGGATTAAATACATCCATTTATTTCCAGACTCAAAACATGTGTTTGAATAAAAAATAGTCTCAAATTAGAGAGTAATTGCTAATTTCCACAACAATTAAGCACAAAAGACACAAATTTTCTTACGTAAATGTATTAAATAGTGACACTTATAAGTTATATGACTTCTTTCATTTTGTAAAAGTAAAGCAGTAAGTACCTTGAATGGAAGTATTGTGATAAGTTAAATTATTGTAAAATTGTAATTCCCCGTACGGATTAAGTTTTAAATTTTTATTTGCACAATAATTCTTTAAACATTTCTTATTTAATAAAAGAAATTAAAAAGGGGTGTTACATATGTGACAATTAATTTAAACATGAGACTAAATACACGATGAAAGATATTTAATCAATTATATGTGTATGATAAGTTGTGAATATGATCAATGATATTATGAATATGGCTTCTTTAGTTATAAATTACAATTATTTGTACATCATATTTAATAAGTGATTATGCTTAATGCATAATCAATGATACATTAAATATGATTTTTTCACTAATAAATAAGAAAAAAATTGATAAGTTAAATCAATTGTGCAATGTATGGGTTCTTCTATATAATCGTTTACAAACATATAATTAATTAGTATATGAATATAATCCATTAACTAATCTTTTCATGCGACCCAATGATGCAATGAAGAAAGGTGGAGATATGGTTGGAGATGGAATGACACGAAGCTTCATAAATAATGGCATGATGTTTCACGTTAAGAAACAACAATGTGAATATAGGAGAAATGACATGAGGGTTACACGAATGAGGAAAAACAATCCACCAAAAGATAGGAGTATTTTTATCTTTTGTTGGCTTGATTAGTATTTTTTAGCTTGCTTCTTCTCTAATGTGCATTAAAAAAAGACCTTGTGGGACCTAATATTTTTACAATTTTCTCTTTTATATTTCAATGACACCAAACAACACAAATTTTATCCATTCTTATTATTTTCACTTTATCCCCTCTATTTTGAAGTAATTAACAAAGTGTAAAAGGAGTTCCTTGGATAATTTTAGTTCTTGCATAAGATAAGCATGTACCTTTATTTGGTAAAGGAGAAATAATATGGAAAGGAAAGAAATAGGTGAGGACAAAAATGATGAATGTGTGTGGTAGGGAAAAAATGAGATGAGAGAAACAAAAAGTGTGGGACACTCTAGGTATTTTAAATCTATTTTTGACATTTTCTTTTCACCTATTTATCTCTTTCATATTTATTCTTTATTTCTCTTAAACCAAACATCTTTATTTTTATTCTATTTGTTACATATTTCCTTTCATCTTCCCTATTTTTATCCATTTTATTTCTCACCCATCTTTCTACCAAACTGACTAGTCATTTTCTAAATTGTGGCACAACCTTTAAGATATGAAGAGCCACTTATTGAATGACACATAACTTAGCTAATAATCAAAAGTTAAGGCAGAAAATATGATATTAGGGTTTGTTTGGTAGGAAGAAAGAAAAATTCTAATAAGATGAATGCAAATAAGGTGAATAAAAATAAGTGAACAATAAAGTAAAAATAATAGTATTTGGTTTAAGAAAAATATAAAATAAATAGAAAAGGTTAATATATAAATAAACATAGATGAAAAATAGAGTATAGATAATTAGTGGGTCCCATAACTTTATATTTTCTCTCTCTCTAATTTTATCTCAATCAAACATATGAACTTAAACTTCTTAATTTTCTACCCATTTCTTTCCTCTCCATTTTATTTTTACTCTATCAAACAAGGGTTAATGATTTAAAACACTTATTGTCTTTTAAACTCAAGTGTACATTATACCATATGGACATTAGGACTTTTAATAGAAACAACTCAAAGTCATAATAAAAATCACTTGAAAATTCTATTAATATTATGCATGAGAAAATGCTAACCTTTAGTAGTTGTTTCGTATTGGTTCATTAAGTCAAGTCTATTGAATTTAGGAATCAAATCAAAACGACTACTTTCTTTGTTTTATAATAAGTATTGTCTAGACTTGTTTTAAGCAAACAAAAAGGATTAATAAATATATAAAAGAGGATAATAATTTTATGAAACTAACTTTATTATTATAAAAGAATTAAAAGATGAAAAAATTTATTAGAAATTATATGAAAGCACAATTTTAAATCATAAGAAAATACATTTTTATGCATATTAATAAAAACTTTTCTTTTTTTATTTTCTTACCTAGTATCTTTAAGATACTTATTATCATTTACCTATTATTAATATTATATTAAAAAAATTAAAATGACACTTATTTAAGATATTAATAAAAAATAATTAATATTATATTAAAAAATAAATAATACATTTTTGTTCTCTATAATTATATAAATTTTATCTTTTAATTTATATTTTTTAAATATCATCCATTTTCATTGCTATACATATTATTTTTAATATTTTGTATTCCTTATGAGTTTAAAAGACTAAAATGAATCAAATATAATACTGTATAAATTAAAATAGATAATTTTTAAGTATAAGAGTTAAAAGATAAAATTTATATAATCATAAAACTTAAACAATTAATTAAACCTTAAAATTTTCTATAGATATGTATACCCAAAATATATGTAACAAAAATAAGTTTTGCTGCAAATTTTTGTGTAGATTTATATATGTAGACAAAGATTTGGTGTAGACTTTTTTTTATAATTTTATTTGCTAGAAGTTTTTCTACGATAACAGTTACTTATCATTTTTTAAAGAAGTCACAATAAAATCAATAGAAAATATTTATTTTTTATTAATTTATTTATTCTAATTATATTTTTATAATAAAAATGCTTTAATTAAAATGATTTATATTTTATTTAAATTTTTGTGCAAAATAGTATTTATAATTAAATTTATAGAAATTTATTAATTTATCTAATTTTAATCTCAATTTTACTTACAAAATTTTAAAATCAATTAAATATAATAAAATTTAAAAAGGTGTTTGATCAAATTTAAAATAATGAATACATAAATGATAAAACTCATTCAATAATTTAAAAATACAAAATAAAATCATAACTAATTCGAAACCGTTGTTCATTTTTTCTTTCATTCGTTGAAAGTTCAATAACTAATTAACCATTATTTGTTCTTCGTTTTCGTTTCCGTTTGCCACACATTTGGTACTCGAATTTAAACATTTCTCAACGTTGAATCTCTGAAGAATCGTTCATTCCATTAGCATTCTTTCTTTGTGGATTTGTGAGAGATCGGTGTGCATGTTTATTCTTAATTGCGTTTGTGCTTTTATTGGATCCTTCAATAGGTTTTATTATTTTCTTATTTTTTTCATTTTCAGTATAGGTTTTGTGTTTAAATTATTTCGATTTTTGATGTTTAGAATCTTCACTATAATATTATGTGTTGTTGATTTTCTGATTTTCCATATAGCAGAATTCACTGGAAAAGAGATATACATTAGCACTCTATTATGTGTTTCTCGTTTTACTTGTATATTAAATAATTGGTGTGAGAATGTTGCCTCTTATGTTTGCTTGCTGTTTCAACAATTTAACATACTTAGTTCATGTTTTGTGAAGCTTAATTTTCAGTTCATGTTTGCCTGCATTATAGCTAGGAAGTGTGGCATATGAATACCTCGTCTTAAGAATGGCTCACAGGTACAAACTCCTAATGATGCATTCATACTGAATCTCATTGATTTTTGCAAGCAGAATAAGAGTTGGCATTGATTGTTTAACTCACAAGAAAATGATTGTAGAGTAGAAAGAAAGTGTGGTTTCGGAACTGTGGACTGCACAGTGAATCTAGTTATAATTTTTTTCTTTTGTGATCCAATGACACCTAGTGGATTGTACTTGTAAATCCATGGCAGTCTGACCTGAATCTTACTCTCCCACACCTAATAACATTAAGTAAATCAAAGCATCTTAATTTAATAAATTGTATGTAGTAGTTGTAGTTTCTACTAGTTAAGTAAAATTTATTTGGAGAAGGTCACATGAGTGCTTCCAATATCTACATTGGGTTTGCTTTTATGCTCAGGGCCAGCATTATTCTAAGCCAATGCTTATTTTGCATGCCAAGAGATTTAAGGGAAAGAGGGTTTGCTTTCTTGCTGGATTGCTTCTTGTCACATGTGTGTTATTTTATTTGAGTTATTGATTTGATTTTTTTGCATGTGTTGTCTCTAGTCCTAGGTCATTTAATCTCGTGTTTCTTCCTATTTGTTTCTTTTGTAAACTTTTATGGTAATGAAAGATTTGTGGATGATGCCAAGGTGGAGATGTAGATTCATTGCATTTTCAATTGCTTTTTTGCCTTCTTCTCGCTATTGATGGAGGGGCACAAGCATTGTGAAGTGCTTTTATTTTGCTCATGAGATTATAAAACTTTATTGGAAGCTGAAGCTGCTTATTAGAAGATAGCCATTTTTACTTTGTGCTTAATTGATAGAGAAGGTGACAAATTAGTCCACTGAGTGAGGAATTGAGAGCAGTTATTAGCAATCAGAGCTTGTGTGTGCGTTGGTTAGTGTGTTGAATTTGTCAAACAAAGAGACGTGTTTATACAACTTAGTGTGAGTAACATTATGAAAATTGTCAGTCTATTATTGATACATGTCACTGTCAGTATTTCATTAAATATAAATCCTTATTCTCATTGAAACCACCTGCACTTGGAGCTTATTCCTCTTATTCAGACAATGATATTCACTTACAAAGAAATTGAACTGTTAGAATTTTTGGACACGGATCCTCTCCTCTTGCAGCACCAACTGGAGGTGCAGTTAAAAAACCTCAACTGTTCGATTACACTCATGACACTGATTTTGTCACGTGTCCCATATTAATTTTTTATCTCTTTTTCATGGTTCACACTCAAAAACAAAAAATACCCTTCTCTTGTGTTCTTCGTCAACACCCCACCACTATTCCAAGACCTCCACTCGCCACTTAATTTCTGCACAATTGCCAATTACCATTCCCTCCCTGCTAGACATATGAGCCAACAATTTTCCTTTGTCGCTGAGTCACAACTAAAATTATGTTAATCCTTTCGTGAAATTCACCTTTGACATTTCAGTTCTAAACCACCTCTTCATGCTCCCGTGTCCTTGTTCTGTAAGGACCTCATTGTTGAATGTGTCACAATTCAATTCTTGACAAGATTCTCCCAACCTTCACAATTGAAGTTCCTAGCACTTGCACCTCGCAATCATTTGAGTTTGATCTTATAATTCAGAGTTTCAGAGAAACTCTTGACTTTTGGACCTCCATTTTCATTCTTTCTATCTTTCAATCTATTCAATTCTTTTCTGGGTCTGTAACAGTCTATATGATCATTGATGAGATAATGTTGAACATTATACTATGTCATTTCAATTCTACTAATTGACATCACAATATTGTATTTGAAAGTTTTAGGAAAACTTTTTTTTCATTCAACATAAGTTTTATTGCAGGAAAAGAATTGCAAAGATGAAGAAGGAAGTTTGGGACTAAAACATATATCACTATGATAAAAAAATTTGCAATGTAAAAAAACTAAATAACATAAAAAACGTGGCAAGATCAGGACCATTCGTATGATCCAACGATTTATCTTTATTTAACAGGACGCTCTCCAATTATTCTTAAATGAAGAGGATCTGCATCCAGAATTTTTTAGTTGACCTATATTGATTTCATCCTATATCCTCATTTGTCTTAAAATTAAATTATAGGTGCCTTATTACAGAAACTTTGAGATTGATTATCATTTGCTACATGGTCATTAATTGTTGAAAAATTTTAACTATTTTAGGTGAATAGCTTGCATGCTCAGCTGGTGCAAAATATACACTCATTATAATCTCCATTAGTTGGGTAAGGTAAGTGTCAAAAATATCTGTTGCCTATACTGTGCTCTTGATATGTGATGCAAACATGTGCTAGGATGAAATTTGCCAGGATGCAATGCAACTCTTTCTCACAGACAAACACACGAATTAAGCAAAACCTTAGTTTCCTGTTTTTGATTCAATATCAATGAGCAGATGTACTTTTTCAAGGTATTGTTCATTGTATTAAATCTTGGATAGTCTAAGTCAAACAATTTGGGAAGAATCGTTTTCTTCACTTGATTAATAGTTAGTCCCTGAAGTTCGTTTTTATACTTGATGTAATTTTGGCTATTTACATTTCGTATTGCTAGGTGCCTACTTGGAGATCAATGAAAAGTATTGTCGAAATTTTGTATAGGATAAGAATGATATTCAAGGATTAACTATTAATAGAGTAAGGAAAAATATTCTTCTCAAATGGGATAGATCCATACCTTATAAAGGAGATGGAGAGTTGGTTTATGTACTTGAGTAGTTCATGAACACAATCACTTCCTTTGTTTTATTTTGTAGTATTCTGGAACTAAGATGAAATTGGAAATGTTTGTACACCAAACATGGATGTATTATAGACTTCTTGGTGGAAGGGGATACAAAATTGAATTTTTAAAAGGTGTTGAAGATTTTTTTAATTTCTCCTGTTGGTAACCACAGTTTAACACAATTGCTTGATAATGATACATATTTTAATTATTAATCTTGTGTCACGTTGACAAAACTATATCCATTATTATATTTTAATCAAAGGTTAAATAAGTTTTAAGTCTCTGTTGACTTTCAGATTTTGAGTTTTAGTTCCTCTAAAGATTTTTGTCCATTTTTAGTCTCATTTATTTTTATTGTTCATAATTTGTTTCTGTAAGGTTAAATATTTGCCCTTTTGTTACCCATTTTTAGTCCCTCTTAGAGAGTAATTATTAGCAATAAAAATAAACAAGGGGTTAAAAAATGGGCAAAATTGTTTAGAGATTAAAACATGAAATTTAATAGGTACTAAAAACATTAAATTTACTTCTGGTGTTGCTAGGTGTATGAAATTGAATTTGGAAATGGAACTAAGCATCTAAATTTCAGTTTATTTGTTTAGTTTGTACATTTGAATTGGAATCTAATTCAAAGTCAAATTCAATGAATTTGTAAAACAGCTGTTTGATTAATATGTAGATGTGTTATTGATAATTTAATACTGTACTTTCTCAGGTATTGTCTCATACCATAAGAGAACAAATTTATGAAGTTCAAATTACAGTAGAGTAAAAAAACTTAGGATGAATGCTTTTGTAAGAATTCCAGTACAGAATACAAAAATTATGACGTATGGAACTTCTAAAAGATTGTTACGAATATAAAAAAACTTGGGAGGAGAAGTGACACACCATAATAGTTAAAATTACGAAGTTCAAATTCCAGTACCGAGTTTCAACTTTCAACCATGTTAGTCTCATATCTCTTCAATATTTTAAAACTAGTAATGATTCAAATTCCGGTACAGAGTTTCAACTATGTTAGTCTTGTGTCTCTTTTGCTTTCTAGTTTGATGGTCCTTTTATAATGTTTTGGAGAAATTTCAGACCATTACTAGTTATAAAATATTTGGAGAGTCATTGAAGCCTTTTCTACTGTTAAGAAAAGTTGCCCTAAGATATCTATTTCTTCTTCCATTTCTAGGCTCTTAAGATGAATGCTTCTAGGTTCTTGAAAACGTCCAAATCTTAAAAATCTTCAAGCTACATCTCTTTTAGCTTCAAGTGGACTTATTGCTTTTTGGTTTTAATCCTTCATTTTCTAGAGGAAAAGGACCCTGACTAACCCGAAGCTTGGCCAGGAGGTAAGTAATGCTTGCCAAGGGTTATTTCCATTAGGGATCAAACCAAGTACTACCCGAACGATTCAACCTAAGCTTTAGCACATTAACCAACTACTTGGTTCTTCAAGTGGACATATTTTGAGGCATTTAATCTTAGACCCACTCTTCAAAATAATGACCTTCATTATTTTAATATTGGTGAAAGTCATTAGAAGATCCTATAAGAGTAGTTTTTTGAATCAATACTTCTAAAGTCATTGGAAGTCCACTACTTAAAATCCTTGAAGGTTCTTTCCATTATGAATCTAAAGGACAAGCGCTTGAGCTTTTTGTTAGGACTTAAGCACAAGAGGAGAGTCTAATCCAATAAATTAGTCCATTTAATCTTAGACCCACTCTTCAAAATAATGACCTTCATTATTTTAATATTGGTGAAAGTCATTAGAAGATCCTATAAGAGTAGTTTTTTGAATCAATACTTCTAAAGTCATTGGAAGTCCACTACTTAAAATCCTTGAAGGTTCTTTCCATTATGAATCTAAAGGACAAGCGCTTGAGCTTTTTGTTAGGACTTAAGCACAAGAGGAGAGTCTAATCCAATAAATTAGTCCATTAAGTGGGAGAGCCTCAAGGCTTAAGTACCACATCAAGTAGTTTATTCTACTCAACATGGGACACCTAACATTATTCATAGGCAAGGAAGTCGACCACTACCAGAGCCAAGGGGTTTACGGGTCTATTATAGGAAGAAGAAAAAGTCAATTAATTGTAATTAAATATTTTTCTTAGCAAGTTGTTAGGAGGGAGTCAGTTGGCAATTAGAGAAGGGTATATAAATAAATCTCTCGGAGTGTGATGGGGTGTGAAATATTTTGTTAGTTTTAACAAGGTTATTTTCCCTGTGTGAAAGAAGAGAGCTCCTTTGTGCATTATGAATTCTTTCTTTCATAATAACAATCAGGAGACGTTTTTTTCCATTTTTTTTTTCTATTTCCAGAATAGTGTTAGCCTTTTAGCCTTATTATTTAACAATGATTCCTATCTCTTTTTCTTTAAAATCTTTTATCAAATCTAATCTTGGGTACATCTGATGCTGTGTTAATGAGAACGAAATTATAAAAAATACTCATTTGATGTTTTTCTGATAAATTGTTTCACATGGATCATATGAGGGATACTACAGAATCATTTAGAGGTAATTTTCTAAATTTTGCATGTATCTCAAAACCGTTTTGGTCATTTTATTCTGAGCTACTTTTAATGCACTTAGCAAACTTAGTAATTTAACAGACTCAACATCCTTGTAACTTTTTAAGAATACTAAAGGGATTGGTATCATATTGCCATTAAAACTCATAACATTTTAATGAAAGAAGTCTCCAATTCTCACAACTCTTGTAAGTGTTGGATCTTTGCATCAATTCCAATTAGTGCATTGAGAATCATGTCTTTGACAAATAAGTCATTTTATTGTTCTTCTTTTTTCATATAATTCATATATCATTAGTTAACAGGATTGGATGAATTCTAGCCTTTGTTCAATTAAAACTTTTATTGCTAAATTTGAAATTTCTATACTATTACAATGAAAATGTCCATTATTAAATATTCTATTTTTATTTAAGGATTTTCGAAATATTTTTTGCATTCCATTGTTAGAGTAACATTAGTAGGTGTATAGGGTAAAACTAGCAAATACAACTACAAAAATTATTAAGACAAACAAAATAAATTAGTTAATACATAGTTAAGAAGTATAGTAATTTTGTCTATCTATCACTCAACATTGTGATAGTGATGTCGTTAATTGAAAAGGACGTCAACTTCTCTCTTTCAGTTGAGATATCTTCTATTAAGTAGCTAGGTTCCTTTGGTATAGGCAACACATTCTCGTTGCTCAACGATATAATCACAGATGTCATGTTTGGCCTATCATTAGGATGATGTTGCACACATAGAAGACCAATATGAATGCAACGCAAGGCTTCAGATAGAATGCATGAGTCCTCCAAACTAGTATCGATGAATTCCATTAGATTTCCCTCTTTCCAAAATCTCCATGCCTAAAACAATTTGAAACAATATTATCTGTTGTTCCATCATGTGAAAAAAATGAAATTATTAATGTCACTCACATGCCCGATAAGATTATTGTAGTCGTTTGGATAGAACAACTTGGTATTTTTCTTGCCACTTGCTATCTCTAGCAATAATACGCCGAAGCTAAACACATCTGATTTGATGGAAAATATTCCATCAAAAGCATATTCAGGTGCCATATAACCACTAAGATAAAACCCAAAAGAGTTAATTTTGTGTTTGATTAATGTGTAATAGGACTTTAGCAGGAATAAAGAAACTTACTATGTACCAATTACTTTACTCGTATTTCCTTCAATTTGATCACCTCCACACATTCGAGCCAAGCCAAAATCTGAAATTTTTGGGTTCATATCATTGTCTAATAAAACATTACTTGCCTTAAGATCTCTGTGTATGATCCTTAATCTTGAGTCTTGATGAAGATAAAGTAATCCTCGAGCAATTCCATTTATAATGGAGAAACGCTGAGGCCAGTCAAGATGTTTACTTTGACCAGCATCTGTCAAATTTCGTGGTAACTTTTTAATTTAGCTAGAACTAAAAGAATAAAATGAAATCATACATTCAATTAACAATTAGTTTTTTAGTGACACTAACCAAAAAGAAAGAAGTCTAAGCTTTTGTTGGCCATAAATTCGTATATGATCAACTTCTCATCTTGTTGAATGCAATATCCAAGAACTTTAACTAGATTTCGGTGTTGAAGTTTGGCACATAGCATAACCTCATTCTTAAATTCTTTTAGTCCTTGTCTTGATGTTTGTGAAAGCCTCTTAACGGCAATCTCCTGTCCATCTGGCAGTGTTCCCTAAACACATCACATTAGTGGGGAAGAAAGTTGAATGTAGTGAAACAGTTTTATAGAGTGGTCATTTCTTAATTATCAACAAGTACTTTGCTCACTACCTTGTATACAGGTCCAAAACCACCTTCGCCAAGCTTATTGTGATTTGAGAAGTTATTTGTTGCATGTGCTATTGAGGCATGTTCAAACAAAGGTAGCTCAAAGTCCTCTTGTTTGCTTTCATTGTTCTTTTCTCTTATCCTGGTGAAGATCTCTGTTTTCATGCAAACAATTTAAATGAGCAAAATTCTCGTCCAACCCGTGCTAATAAAGTTGCCTTTGGGGCTGTATTAATTTCAAATTTATGGTACGTATTCTGTTCTTAGTTGAAATCGTTTTTATTTTTTAAAAATTCTAGTCATTTTGGGGTAGGGGAAAACAACAATATTTCTTTACAATAATGTATGATTTCAAAAGTGAATGGACCCAACAATGCCGTGAGTCTTCATGTGGGCATTCTAAATATGCATCAGACTTTTCAGTGAAAACTAAAATCGTTATGAAAAGACAACGTGGGTTAGGCGAAGGCTTATTACAAACGAGTTCTACGTGAGAAATTGTTAGATTAAAAATCGAAAACTTACCTTTGATTTTTGTTTTGCAAGTCCAATAGATGAATGTGAAAATTAATAGCATCACAACAACAGAGAAAACGGTGCTTGTGATCACAACCACTTTTTTCTTTGCCCCATCTTCCACATCATTTAACAGATACAAAAAATGAAACAAATAGTCAACACGTGAAGACAAATGGAATTAAATTTTACCTTCTACGGTCATGAAATCAAAATAGAAGCTCATACCTTTTTCAGACACTGCCAATCTTATATACAGATCTTGACCACCAGTTTGAGCCACCCTTAAATCCAACAAATCACCAAACCAAATGGCACAGCCACTACCTTCTCCCCTGATGTCTGAATTTGCATAAGCTGTACACGAACAATTTTCCCAACATTTGGCCCTGCATTCCTCAAGTGTCATACTTGCACTAACCCATGAATTTTTAGTGTCTGGTGCCTTCACGTTACTGAACTTGAGGAAACCATCCTTGTTCTTTTCCCTGCAACTCCAAGTTTCGCTGTGCACGCACCCTTGATTCCAGTTCATTTGGGTCCAATTTCGAGTTGATTTTGGCCTGAATCCATCTAAACACTTGCACACCGGTGTTTGACCGATGACACATATCCCAAATGCGCCACAAATATTATAGTTGTCACATAAATCACTAGGCAACTGTGAAGACAACCTCCATGTTCCACTATCTTTATTCCATGTCAAGCGTTGACGAACATAGAGTGTCTGATTCATGACAATTCTTGAAATCACAGATTCGCCATTTATGCTATATGTGAAGTAAAACTCATCCTTGTTGGACACAGCTGTGTAGTTTACCACTGAATCGAACCCCAAAGATGGGCTTCCGCTGAATTTAGCCCCATCCAATGGGCCACTTCTGTAGTACTCTGATGATCCCTTCCACATAACTGCTTCAGGATTGTTTGTAGGTGCAATACCCCATGTGAAGTCCCCTGAAGAAGGGTCATCATAGTTTTTCCAAGCTGTTATACGCCTATTGAGGCCTTTCTTGAAGTCCCACCCCAGTTTCATTCCAGGTAAAAGTGTGTCTGAAGGATCGTCAAAGCTCTGCCACAAGTAGTTTTCAGGATTGGTGTCTTTTTCATCTCTTAGAACCAAGTTGCCTGAGTCTAACAACTGTGCCACGACAACGACAGCTTTTGTTGTTGCGTTTGTTGACCAAATAACAGTGTTGTTCTTGTTGAGAAGTACAAGATTGCCCTGTGTGCTCATGCTCAACCTGCTGGAGTTGTCTTTGATTGGAGTGTCGCGGTTGGCAACCCAAACCACAGTTCGAATTGGTATGTTTTTGTACCAGATTCCAAGATATCGGTTTGGGAAACTACCTGGGATGAAGAAACCCAACTCAAAGGTTCCATCGTTTGAGACCAAGGTCGTGTTATCTGCTATTGATTGAAACTGGGTAATGGTATCTGTTGCAGCTGCAACTTTAGAGAAGAAAAAAAGTAGCTTAACAACAAGAAGCATAATAGGAAGAATGGCCATTTTACATCAATGGATGCTTATGGATACTGAGAAGTGAGAGTCAAATGTATATAACTTGAAGTTCGAAGTATGACTTGGTCTAATGCGTGTTGTTCCATCAATTCAGTGTAAAAAGAATCATCTATCTGTTCACATACATCTCAATTTCCCACCGAACACAGGTATCTTTTGGGTAAGTACATTCCACAGTTTTAAATATAATATTAGTTGCATTACAATTACCATCTCTTGACAGTTGAAGTGTTCATTTGAAACATCTTTTTCGTTTATATGTAGTTTAGTCACTAGTTGATTTATCTCGAGCTTCAGATAATTTATTTATTCTGTGTCAATTTATTTATCGTATTTAAATACGCAGGTTTGGGTCGTTGCGTTCCATAACTATATTTTAAAGCTTTGTTCAAATTCGTGTTCAATATTCTCTTTAGATTTAACATAAAATGATAAGTAGAAAGATATTAATAACGGGAATGTTTTTATTTGGGAAAATGAGCTGTACACGTATGTAATAAAAAGGCTATATGAAGAATATTAAGTAAGAGAGGTACTTTTATAGGGTAAAGAATTAAATCTAGACTATATGATGATACATAAATAATTATATTTAAAAATTATTTAATAATCACATTACTAATAAAAGTAAATTCACCGTGATGAAGATTAAAAGATTACAGTGTTAGTTTGTCTGTCTTATCTTCAAAAGTTGTTCTCCTCATTTTTATTTATTTTTTTATTGTTATTATTATTAATAAGTCCAATCATCTGAACAAGAATTCTTTTAGTATATAAAAATTGAATAGAATGGAAAGACACCTAACACCATCAGGCAGTGTGGTTGACATGTTGAGACTGTCATTTATGAATTAAACTATAGGTCAAAGTTATTTAATACTAAGATCTATATAAATTTTATTCAAAAACAAAAGATATATTAATAAAAACATATTCACAGTATGTTTCTCCTCTCAACAAATGCTATTATATATTTTTATTAGTGTGATAATTCGTGCAGTATACAGATTTATTATTATATTTTAATTAGAATTTTAAAATTTTAATTTATTTAATTATTAAATACATAATTAAATCTATAATTTCACTGTCCTGTATTGTATGAGTAGAATTTGAAATTGTTTCATGAAGTGTTTAATTAGCTCTTTTAATTTTTAATAATGTTATATTAAAGATTAATTTTTAATTAAAAATAAACAAAGTATTCGAAATTCAAATATTATATTAATTCTAAACCAAATTTTTAAAAAAATTTGCTTTTCAAAACAGAAAATACAATGAATTGTTTCCTTTTAAGAAAATGATAAATTCAGAATACATTTTGCCAATTATGAATTAGAATCAACAATTTTAACACAAAATTGTCAAATTTTTTAAAAAAATATCAGTTTAAATAATATCAATAAATTGAATATAATCTTAAAATTAAATACCGACTATTTTTTAATTCAATCAATTTAAATAAGCTCACATTTCGCAAATTAAGTATTTAATCTTTTAATTAAGAAATCAAATATTCAATTAAATCTAAACAAAAATTTATAAAAAAAAAACATAACTATTACTTTTATATATATATATATATATATATATATATACACAAAAATAAAGATAAAAATCAT
>JAMLFT010007412.1:0-14844 GCA_026544285.1 Pachyrhizus erosus
TTTAATATATTAATTATAATTTTTAATACATATATTAAAATCTTAAACATACAAATAAGTAGTGTGGGGTTTAGCAGAACTGGTAAGTGTCAGAAGTGTGACAGTGGTATTTACTTTAATGACGAATTTATCCCTTGGATTGGATTAGATGCGAGTCCTGCCCCGCCCTGCCCCGCCCTGCCCCACTGACCGAATGCATTGCCACTAGATTTTGGCAGTGCTTTTTTCAGGTGGTGAGTGGTGACTGACCCAACACATTTCTGTGCTGCTCCCTCTCTCCCTCTCTCCCTCTCTCCCTCTCTCCCTCTCTCCCTCCTAAGCACTTGAACCCTTTATTCACAACCTCAAGTTTGTATCACACTAACCCTCAGTTAGCTGGCCATGTAACAACTACTACCAATTCTTCTTCCTTAGGTTGCCCCCTTTTTTTTTATTATTAAAAGTATAGTTTTAAAAAAAAATTACATTGATACAACTAATTTTGGATTCTAAATTTTCCAATGTCATAGATGGGTAACTTAAACTATAACTTTCAAAATTTTTAAAAAATATTTTTTTGTTTAAATAATGTATGCTAGAGATAGTGCATGTTGAATTTACATTATAAATGTACCTCCTTTTTTTAATTTTCTCAAATATACCCCCTTTTCAAAATACATTTCTGGTCTATTTTGCTTTTGTCCCCACATGAATAATCTTGTAGACAAATCTAATTCTTCCTTCTTCAATTAATAATCTAACCCAAATTTTTTCAGCCCTTTGTTTGTCAAGGTGCCACGCACTGTGAATGTTAGAATAAGAACAAATTGAAAGAGCATTTAAGTTTTGTTGAGATAAGGGGGAAGGTGAGATGGAAATTTGTTAAAAAGTGGTAACCATAAATTTTAAAGCTTGCGTTTGTGAAATATTTTACTTGATTTTCTGATTTGTTGTGTTAACGGATTTTAAATGTATGCTCTGTTAGCTTTTCTCTTTAGTGGTGATTTTTGTTTAGATGAATTTAAGGAGGTAAATTGTCAATGAGTGTGGATGATGAAATTGATAAGGGAAAAAAAATGAAATTGGAAATTTTAGATTGGTGAAGCAGTGTTTGTGGATGTTTGAGCATTTGGAAAATATTTTCTATGATGTCGTGAAAACATCATGTCTTTCGAGTTTTCAACGAGGCCTCTCATAGGAGAATACACACAAAGGGAATAAAGGGGCAGGAGCAAGACAAAGGAGGTATATTTGAGAAAATAATACAAAAAGGAGGTATAATTATTAGGCAACAGAGGTATATTTATCAATTGCCTACGAATGTGAGTGTAAAATCTGGTCCATTTATACTTTGATCCAATTTATCTCATTTAATTTGCGAGTCTATGTAAGATGAATTTAAATTGACAAACTTAACTTATATACTCAATTCTATTTTTTGCAATTTAGTACTACTTATGGATGTTATAATTGCAATTTAATCTTGTTAGATATTTGCCTTGTAAAATAAAAACATCATTCGATATAATTGGGGTTTTTTTTACTTGTTCTAAAATTAGTACATGAAATATATATTTAAATGAGAGAAAAGAAAAAATATTAAAAACATATAATTAAAAAATAAAGAAAGTAAGGCTCTTACTTTTTAAATTGTATATTCTAATTTATAATACAAGAATAATTTTTCATACATTATCAATGCAAATGTTTATACGTTATCATATAATAAAAAATTATTTTGCATATAATTTTTAAAATAATTATTACAAAAATTAATAATATTTCATTACCTTACGAAAAGCATTTATATTATTGCTACATTGGATTAAATTCTTGAAAATATTTATACACAAATATGTAAAAAACTAAAACCCACAAAAAAAAAAAAACAAAACTTTAACGCTTTTTCAAAGGTGAAGCATAAGTTTTGTAAATCCAACTATTATTATAAGTTTCTCTTGATAGGGAGATGTGTCTAAGTCACCCACCATAGCCACCACAACAGTTCACGGTCAGTGAACTTTGAGAGTAACCATCATAAATGAGCATCAATTTTGACTGTAGGAATATTTATCACAATAGTTTATTAAATGGATCATTTAAGTCTTGATTCTCAAACAACAGTTCAACAAAAGCATACCAAGATAAATAATTAGGCCCTGTCAATTTTTCATCACTCATCAATAGTTACAAGAATCAACACAAAACCACATCCCTTGCATTGTGTCATAACCAAAACCACCATGTATCTCTATCTTTATTGCAAATCCAAATAACCATAGCCCCACGACTCAATTATTACAAACAAAAATGAAAAGTCCCATCAACAAACTATTTCAACTCAACCAAACCAATTACTAAGGTTTGCATCTACTTAGTACGAGTATAAATAATTTAAAGTTAGATTTAGAAAAATTACAAAAAAATAGTTAAAAACAAATAAAGGTATATATGATTAATCCAAAATAAGATCTAACATCTTAATTTTATGTCGTCAATGATATATCTCAACTCACATATATTATCCTTAGTTAAGATAACATCTAATCAATACATTTTTGCCTTGATAATCACATTACAAAACAAGCAAATTTTTAATCTAAAAAATAAGACTAATTTACATTATGAATAACTTAATATAAAGATCAATTCCTTCTCTATTAAAATGTCTATATAATTTCAATTACATATTTTTATGTTGTTCCAAAGTTCATTTGTAATACCTTAATGACAAATTTAATTAATACTTATTTTTGAGAGATTTTTTAGTTTATTTTGACATTTATTGAAAAAAAAACTCTCTCTCTAATAAAAAATCCTTCATCCCATTTTTTGATATCTTTAATAATATATCTAAGAATTAATATAAAGTGATAAATTATGGACTACTTCTTATTAAAAGCATAAGTTTATCACTTGTTGAGAAGTAAGTAAATCTATCTATTGACTAAAATATTTTATTTTAAAAATATATTTCTTTTTTTTGTTATATATTATTAAAATAATAACTTTCATACTTAAGTGATAATTAATTTTAGACCTCTGATTTCATACAAATTATTTAAACTCTTACTAAAGTTAGTATATAAATACACTCATGAATAAATAGGTATGTCTATTTTTTTAATTATTTAATTTCATCTTGAAATTAATTATATCGATAAAAAAAATTATTCATAAGTCACTATAATTAAAATAAATTTTAAAAATTTTAATCAAACATTTTTAATAGGGATGTTCATGAGTTGGGTTGAGTTAAGTTTGTCCCAACTCATTCACAAACAAATTGGTTTGGATTAGGTTAATAGATTATAACATCTAAATTTATTTATTATCTTTAAAATTCAGTATTTTTTATAAGATATAATTTTACTAAAATGAATTTGATTACAATCAAGACAACAGAATGATGTATATATCTTTTAACTACATCTTTTACAATAATATAAAAATAGTAAAACCAAAACAAACATTAATACATAAAATCCATCAATGTAAAAACTTAAGAAAATAAATAGATTTTTCACAAAAGAAAGAGACTAGAGACATGCAAATGTTTTCAATGTGACTATTGGTGTAGTTGTGACAAAAAATAAAGGAAGAGAACCTAACAAGGCAAATTCATAAAAAAAAAAATGCAAACCCTAATTTAAAGTCATAGAGAACAAAGTCAAATTGTGAATGAAGTCAATGAACGTGATATGTGTAATGTGTTGTTTATTGTCACTTATGAATAATAGGCTAATATTTTAATAATAATTATTATTATTTAAGTTAAATAAATATATATGTGTGTGTACACATGTGTATTAATATATAAATAATAATAAGTTTAATATTTAATTATTATTAACGATTCACAAGTTGGGTCAACAAGTTTAGAAATCAAAATCCTCAACTTAACTCATTCATTAACAGGTTTGAACGAGTTAGGTTGGGTTTGATCCAAATACTCTAAAAATTCAACCCAAACTAATTAGTCTAAGTTAATTTAGGTTCACAAATGACTTGTACTTGTTAATTCCTCTAATTCTTAAAATATCACCTTTCAAGAATTTTTATTTCTAGTGCACATTCTACCATTTCAAGATCTAAACTAAGCAATTTGGTCTTAAATATGTGTGAAAATTTTATTTTTTAAAAAAATTATTTTCAAAGTTAATAAATAAGAAAAAATTAGTTTATATACTATATTGTTATGTAATCATAAATTATTATATATGATAACATGGTTAATTGTATGAGTGAGAAAGATAATGAAAGAAAAAAAATTGTATAAAAATATTTTTATACTAACAAAAAATTCAATTAGAAAGGAAGTGTTTTCTAATCGTATCAAAAAAATGGCTTGCTTATTTTTTTCCTTTTTCCTCCCAAACAAATAGTAAAATTTTCGTATTTCAAATTTGAGTTTTTTTTTTCTAATTGAAAGTGACAAACACCTAAACAAAAAACAAACACTAAATGAATCCAATTAGAACTAAAACATAAGCTTGAATACAAGTCTCTTAAAACATGTTTGAAAGACAATCATAGGATGAGCGTGCAATCCTTAATAGCTTGAACTAATGAAAAACATAAATGATGCTCATTAAATTTGAGTTTATTGCAACCACAAAGATAATCACATGAAATCTTGCATTAAAATTAAATTATACACATTAAAGAATAAAATAAAATAATTGAAGAAACCTATAGTTGCTTTTAAACAATTGAGGATCCTAGTGCTTGATTTTTTTTTTAATCTCTTTTCTTTTTATTTTCTTTCATTTAATTTCTGCCCAAAAAATATAAAGGATCAATTTTATACCCACAGTAATATTTGATTAGTTGAAAATTACATTACTTATATATAAAAATTAAACTTTAGGAATAAAGATGATTTTAAATTTTAAAAGAAATTAAAAAATAAATATATTTTTACCTTAATTTAAAAAAAATGCTTAAAAGAAATTTTATGTAATTTTTTAATTTATTTTATATAATTTATGTAATCTTTATCATATCAGCTTTTCCCATAAAAAGTTCATATGGTTGAAACTTCACCTATGGGAATCCTTGTATTGAAAAAATAATTTACTGAAATTTAGAAATGATCACACACGTAGTTTCATGTATGAATTTATTATTTTGGAGGAAGGAGAAAAGATGAATGAAATTGATGTTAAATGTTTTGGCTTATATAAAATTAGTTTTTACAAGTGTGTCTACTTGTAAGCATGCATTGTTTCTTTTATGTTTTAATTTGCGACCAAATTCATAATGTATGGTTGTAACTCATGTCTTACATGAAATCTAACATGCCCCACTCATCCCACCTTTATTGCAATTCCTCCTTTAACCCTAAAAGGAAGTAAAAGACAATAATATTGGTAGAGTAATTAGTTTTGTTTCTAATCCTATAAGTTTTTTCTACAATAAGATAAAAAAATACTTTTTTTTTCTCAAGTTAATTGTTGGGTAAATTTATAATTGAATCAATTGATAAATCTTCATCTTCAGTATTATCAATTTACAAGAAGTGTCATACAAAAGGATATAAAATTAAAATCAATTAGCTATTAAAAGATTGAATTTTTTGTATAATTTTATTTTACTTTATCAAAACCTTATAATTTGTTTGTTACCTTCTTCATCAATTCTTATAATTTTAAATATTTTTTAAAAATTCATCGAGTCAAGATAAAATATCATTTAGGTCTTAATTTCCATGGGTTTCTTGCACCATTTTGATTATTATAGACAATTTAATTTATGCTAAATTGTGCACACCTTAAGAACTACCAAATATGTGAACAAAAAATGCAAAAAATATAAAATTGACTATGAGCAATTAAGCACTAAGTCATGCTTGTCAAACTAAGAACAACCTAGTGCACGGGGTATGCATAATGGCTAATACTTTGAACATTAAGCACAACCTCGTGCTTAAATATGCAAAGAGTTGTGCATGTTGAACTTCACCTTAAAAACTAAGTACAACCCCATGCACGATGTATGCAAAATGGTGGGGATTTTGAACTTTTAAGCATGAGTCGTGCATACTCCTGTGAGACAGATCATGTCTGTTGTTTGTAAATAATTTAGAACTATAGTTTGTAAGGAAACTTTTGAAATTTTGACTAGACATTTTCTGAATTTTTGAATTTTGTCTTTCTTTTTTAACACTTTAGGGATTCTCAAGGAGGCAACAAATTAAGAAGAGCAAGAGAAACACCATGAGAATTAATTTTTGTAAAATTTTATCTTCTTAATGTTTTTATTTTTTTTATTTTTTTTGTTTATGTTTTTTAACACCCATAACTAGCTAAACTCTGAAGTTAGGGTTGTCATGTAAGACTTATTTGTGAACCCTATCCATCCTATTGAAATAAAATCCTCAATTATTTGTTAATTAATATTATTGTATTATTCTTATTGTTTTTTTGGACTAATCAATCTTATATTCAAATTGATTAATTTTTATGATTAAAAGTCATTAATTGATTAACCTATGCAATAATAGAATTAACAGGATTTGTATGAACAAACTCATATTGGAATCTCTAATTAAGAATAATTAATTAACATCCTTACATTTAATCTTCCTTTTTATTTAATATCTAATGAACAATAAGGAAATGAATTAGAAAGAAGAAGATTCTCAAAACATGAAATAATTATACTTATCATTTAAAGAGAAAAATTTAATAATTGATTAAATAATTACAGTTTAATTGAAATAGAAAGTTAGGAGACATGTAAAGATAAATCTAAAATCACAATCCTAAGTCTCTTAATCTATTAAAAATTTCACTAATTTTTATTGCTTGTTTTCTTATTCTTTCTTTTATGATTGATTGTACTTCAAACCAATCTCACACAAAATAAAAATCCCAAATTATTTGGGTTAATACAATTTGAGTTATTTGAGAATACAACTAGTTTCTAGTATGCGATATCTAAACTTTCTAGTTCTAAAATTTTCTAATATTTTTTAGTAACAAAACTAGTTACCAGACCGGTTCTCAATCGAGCTTACCAGTTCAATCCAATTTTGATAACAATAGAAAAATGAAAAGAAGATAAAGACATATGTGTCTTTTAAATACTTTGTATCTAATACAACTTTTTGTCTTATTTCTTTTTCAAATCAAACATGAAAAAAAAATATTTATTCTGTTTAGTCCCATAATTTTTAACAAATTAAACAAACTCAATTAGTCAAATTATTTACTAATTTGACAAAAAAAAACTATCTTTAAAATCATTTCTAAAATTCATTTTAATATAAGTAATTTTAAAAAAAAAATCAATTTTATATGGAACATAATTTCTAAAAACACTTATGTTCACACTTCATAAGGTGATTTAAATTTGGCATTCTAACAAACTTCCTTTTTCTAAATTCACTTAGTAAAAACTTTCTTTTTCATCTCTTTTCTCATTCTATTTTCTTCTCTTATTTTTATTACATCATTCATCACATTTAAAACTTTCTCTTTTATTTGACACTTTCTGTCTTTCTATCTTTCACTTTCATCCACTCCATTCTGTATATACGTTTATCATATCACATAAAAGATATTTCCAAACACAACTGTTTTTTGTTGTCGACTCTTTAAAAATCATTTATTTGAACATCAATTATTTTTTTCAAAATTAATTTCACCAAATCTAAAAAGATCCGAACGAGTCTGATTAACAATTATTTGACGTTGGAGGGAGAAGACGTGGGCATGTATGTGAGATTGATTGGTTATGTTCAATAATGTGGCAATGAATACACCTTGTAACATTACATCATGCATAATCTACATCGTGCATTTACATGGTGATTTTCCTCTCCACTCTCCAACCCCTGAATGCATTGGTTGCATTATCTATGGCTAAGAACATCCTCAGCAATACAGCAACAGTTCGCACATCACAATTTGTAAGACGAAACTTACCAGCATAAACAGGGAAATGATCAAAAAAAAAAAAAGAAGAAAAAGATAAAATGGTGCCGAGGCAACTCTTATAACGGTCATCAGAAGATCTCTTCTGTTCCTTTGGTTTTGAGGGGAAGGAAAAAAAAAAAAAAAAAGAAACCTAAACATGAGTATTAGTATCCTAGTAAGTTACAGTTCACATTCAAAGAATTGAAGTGCTGCTCCTCTCATTGCTATTTGAAGATAACTGGTATTCACACAAGAAAATGATACAACAAAGAAAAAGATAAAAGATACAACTTAGATCAGGAACCACCAATCTCTGTTGGTGTGGTACAAGGTGCCAGTGTGTTATGAGGCAGGTTAATACCACCCCCTCTAACAGAAATACCAGGGAACTTCACAGTGCTTGCCCTACTCACGAGATTTGAGTCAAGATACACAACAATCACCGTGGTATCATCATGGAAATGACGACGAACTCCGCGGTCAATTTTCTTTAAATCTGAATATCTCATTTCTCTCTTCTTTGCGGCTTCTTGAAGTGCAGCTTTTATTAACCTCCTAGCGCTTCCCTGAAAGGATAGAAGATGTAGCATGAATCCAGAATGAATCCACTGACAGAGTTATCCAACACAAGGGACGGCTTTACATTCCAGAATAAATTTCTCTATGCAAAATTCTATCAGACAATTTTTTTGTTAGAATTTTAATAATGTTTCCACTTAATTAGACTATAGGCACAAATCCACTACTTTTGATGAATTCCATCTGCAATTGCATTAGAAAAAACTACTTAGATTGCTTGGCTGTATCTACTGATCAGCTCGCATAAATGTAATGTTCAAATAATGTAGGTGTACATAAAGCTCATCAACAGATAAAAGGCCCCTAAGTTTAATTTAAAGACTGGCAACTTCTTATGGCCGAGATGCATGTTCCCTCATCTCACTGGACATTATGCATAACAAAATTCAATATCATGTCTATGGATCATGGCACACTATGCAATATTACCGCTGCATACCAAAATTCCTCTAACCAATTCTGTACACAAGTGTCATTTAAGCACAATAGATACTTGACATCAATTGTGAGAAAAAGAATAATTAGGAGATCTGAGAAATAACATGGCAATTTCAATTACATATTAAGTACTAAGCAATGATGGGAATAAAGTAAAACAACCACAATAATCTATCCACGTTAATCTTACTGGTAATGACATAACACAATCTAGTACAGTAGGAAAATATATATCTTACACTGCGAGGACTGTTTTGAACTATATCAACGGCTTCTTGATTGCTAAGGTGCTCCCAGAGTCCATCAGATGCGAATATAATAAATTGATCATTTGGCTGCAAATGATGCACTGATATTGATGGTTCTGAGCTCAGTATTGGCATATTGAATGGTTCACGAAGTCGAAACTTAGCATATAGTGGTTCTCTATTGAACTCGGCCTTTTTCAAATATACGTCACCAATAGATCTAGAAACCTGCAATGGAAAAATAGATTTTAAAATTTATGATGCAACTCAATTGAGAGAGAAAGAGAGAAGGTTCTAAGTCAAGGTTTATTTGGTAAGATAATACTACGCACTGAATTAAACAAGTTGTGGCATCTTCTCTATAAATGACAAAGCCCAAGGATTATCAGGAAGTACCCAAGATAAGAATTTAGATATGACAAGCCCAAGGCCAAGTTTCAACTTTCAGGGAGGAAAAGAAAGATACAAAAGCACTAGTAACATTACCATTTACTGAATATTATAGACAACATTTACATGACATCATTAGATCAAACTCTTTACAAATTATAACAAAATAACACCAATGGTATTTGACTCTTTCTACTCTTATAACTTACAAGTATATTACAATTATTGTGATGGCAATGAACCCATTTAGCCCAGCATCTATAAACTGAATCTTATGTTGTTGCACTAAAACAACTTTAACCACTATTCATTGTAGATGATAGTTTTCTGGTTATATAAAGTCATAGTGTATACTGTGGTATTAATGCTATTCAATAACATAAAACTCTAGTGAACTTGAGAAGAAAAGCCATTTCCACAGATAAATTTGATATCGACTTTATTACTCTCTCCAAACCCACCCAAGTCTGTTTTACTAACGCTCGGGATAGCTCTATATTTCTGAAGTAATTCTTCATATCCTGAAAACACACTATACATCCTGAAAATTTAACTTCCAAATTGGAAGATTACAAATTTAGAATGATATTAAGAGGTGTGAAGGGTTTATAGAAAAGATAAATAACCAACTCTAGCGGCTAGGAAAGCAGTATTATAAGCTAGAGGTGACTTACTTGAATAAGGCCCTTCACACGCCATACATTATGCTTTAAAACCACGATATTTGGATCATCAGGATGCAAAGAATGCAGCTCCTGTCTTACAGACTCTATCGATGCATTATGCTCTGCTGATAATTGCATGGCTAAAACCTCACCGGTTGCCTTTACTACTCTTCCCAAAACTGCCCGGGAATCCCCAAGGTTTGCTATATAAAGGGTTCCGTTACAGATAACACCAACAAGACAGCATGACCCAACAGCTGCAATTTGTGGTGACAGTGACCACTGTCTGGCAACCACTGAAATAAACCCCTCTTCTGTTGCTTGGAGTGCCTTGCGAATTACATCCACTGACATTGATTGTTGCTCTGAAGTAAATCCTGAAATTTAAAATAGAGAAAGAATATGTTTAATCAATATTCAGTAATTCTTTGCAGAAAAATGGTTCACAGCACAAGTAAATCCATGAATGACAAACATGTACCCAAGGCTGGCCCAAGGGTAAAGCAACGAAATCTCAAGCTATAGGCCCACCAACAAAAAAAAATATTTGTTATTAGTTCCTTATAAAACAAAAAAGGCCTCATATGTTGGTAAAAAGGCCACATATGTTGGTAAAAAAAGGCCTAACATAGCTTTCTTTTGAAATAATAAATTTTTTCTTAAAGTTTGCTTTAAACCTCATTTACTATTAAGCTGATCCTGCATGTAACAGAACAGGAACTGAAAACCACAATTTTCTCTGTCTCAATTCTGTATATATCTGAAAGTTTTTATAGCCTTAATTCATTTCATAGCTGATAGAATGACAGACAAAAAATAGTGGGAAGGAAACCATCCACAGCCACCACTTCTGACAGACTGGCATCAAAAGAATGAAACCTCACCTGCTATGCACTAACAACTCATCTGGTAAATAAGAAAAGTAAAAGAAGAAAGAATGAGTCACTTATTGGCATACACTTATTTAACAAGGCAGAAAACCTTGTCTCTTGAATATTAAAGCATGCAACAGAATCCGAACTATTATATTCCCTGATCTTCCTAGCTAAACAAGGACAAGGTAAAATCAAACTAGATGACTGCTTTTCTTCCCCTCAGTCAATCTAGGACGATTCCCTGTACTTTTTTTTTCTGTCCAGTTAAAAGGAAGAATTTGACTACAAGAGGCTTGAAACTGAAAGGCAGAGAAAATACCAGCAAGGAAAGAAGTAAAATCTATTTTGATACAGAAAAGCTTGAAGAATTCACGTATTTTGTTGTGAACTTACTCTTGAGATGGTGAAATAGGTGATCATTGATAAACCGCGATGTCTCAGGCCCTCCATGGCCATCATAGATACCAACGAAGGTACCATAAGGGCCAGATTCATTGGAGCTCAAACAGCCTGATTCAATCTGGCTCTGATCCTCCAGCAAGTTATTGGCTTGGATTACAGCCATTGAAAATTCACCATTCAAGTGCTGCCCCGAGTCCTTGTACCACAATAGTCCATCCTGTCTACCTCCAGCGTCCGCACCTGCGCGTGTAAATCCATCCGAACCCGGCCGAAAGCAGGCCCTCAATAAATTCATCAACCCCGATAACATCCCTCATTTCACCAAACAACCGTCAAGGATTTCAACATCTATCAACTAACCCAAAAACGACTTCACCCCCCAGAATTTTCATACACTATAGATGGGTATAGTCCTGCACTACTTCTCACCGCCACAACGTCCAAGATGATCCACTTCAAACTACAACAATAACAACAAACAAACACAAAACAATTAAGGTTCAACCTCAACAAACAAACACAACCTGAACCTTGTATGAACTGGAAAAAACGTGCAAAACAAGCCGCTTCTCACAGTTTTCTAAGGAATGAATGAATAACACCCACAGACAGAAATCAACCTCCCCAATGAAAAAAAATCCAACTTTTTGGTTTTCTTATAACGTGACAAAAACTATGACCACACACAGTAGCCGCTAAAGATGAAAAATTCAACAAAGATTTTTTATTTTTTATTTTAATTTCCCTCAAAGGTCAAAACCCACTTTTCCTGAGACAAACCTTTCGGTCAGCTGATTGGAAACCCCTTGTTCACATTTACATTGAAAATCAAAACCCCAAGTTACACCAATCTCCATAAAATCCAATATCGGCAACAAATTAGCTTTTTCATCAAGCACAATCATATATTGTACGGCAACAAGTCAAAGCAAGATAAAAATTCCGGTAAGAGATCTCACCCAACAAAATTTGACTATCGATTAGAAGCTATTGGGGTGCCCCAGATGAAGAAGACAATGATCTGTGGTGAAGAAGGTGTGTGAAATCATTAGATCTGCGGATCCATCAAATCACCTGAAGAAACAGAAATGGTTTTTTGTGCGTATTGTTTTTGGAGCTAAGTTGTATGCAGATGAAGAAGAAAAAGGAAAGTGGTGCATGAAAGAGAACTGAAAATTGAAGAGTTCAGTGTGAAAGATTAGACAAAGTGTGAAACCCTTTTTTCTTTTTTCTTTTTTCTTTTGTTCTGAACTCAGCGGAGAAGCCCCATAAAAAGACTAACAATGAAGAGCTTGGAGCCAGCAAAGCACAGGTCCAGCTATGGGCTCCACACCCCTATGAAGAACTTGTTAGAGAGAGAGAGTCAATGAAATGAACCATGACACATTTTTGACAACCATAATTTTAACCGCTTATATTATCAGCATTTTCCGAGGAATACATAATAAGTTTACAACAAAGAATTTCTCAAATTCAAAAAACACCTTGGTGCTAATTTATGGACTATGCTTTAATTTAATAACTGTAATTTAAACCTTAAAAGGGCTTGATTTCATGGACTATATATGTATATGTTTTATCCTACTCTACTATTCATAGGCAGAATTAGTTAAAATTCGGATTTTTTTTTTTTATCTTCTTCAATTATATTGCAATAATTAATGGACGGTTTGGATTTTATAGGATGTTAGTTGAATGAAAATTTGGCAGATAAAAATACAAGGTGGACTTTGGTTTGTAGCTGAGAGTAAGAGTAACAAATATGATTTCGGCTACGTTGATTATAATTAATAATTAAGTTAGGAAAATATCTTGGCGCGTTTTTTAATCTCCGTATATGTGACTTATCTTAAATCGTACGTCAAAGTTTGCTGTATAGAAAAAGAAGGAGAGGAGGCGCAGGAATTGAACAAGAATTTGAGGCGTGAGAATATGAGACAGTGAAGGGAGAGGGAACTGACTCTTCATTCCATCAATCAACATAAATTTATGTCATCTAGAGGAACCATTTTTATTTATTTTTTAATTATTTTATTATTGTGTTTTATGCATATAAATGCCTATTGTTGTATTCTTATTTTTAAATAGCTTGTACGTATTTGCATTACTGTGTATTACTTTTACTTTTACCTTTCTGTGGAAATGAAAGCAGAGGAAATAGAATGAAGGAATTAAGAAAAAAAAACTTTATGCTAAAATATACTGGAGTAAAAATTATTGTTAATTAATATAAATATATTATTATATATATCTGTAATAATACATGTTCTCTCCATACACATATTTTAGCCGTATTTTTTTTTATATTTATTGATCAATAATGATATTTAGATATTTTTTTATTTTTAATACTTCATTAATATTTTTTTCTTCATATCACATTATATTATCTATTATATATATATATTCCTCATTTAGTGTTAAATAAAATTTTGAATGTACAAATATATTTATCCATTGATGATTTATGTTTATAATGGCTCGTTGATTATAAGTTTTATTTTACTCCATCCTGTTACCTTTATCCACCCATGTTTAAAATTATTCATGTTCGTGAGGTTTAATTTTGTTCCTGTTCATTAAATTTATTGGTTTACAATAATAACTTTTACTTTATTTTTAGTTTTATCTATTTTATTAATTTAATTTTATCTTTTTTGTTAATTACATAATTCATTTTCATATCTAGATATGCACGCTTAAATTATTAGCCATTCATTGAAAATGATGTAGTGTGAAGTGAAAATATTATCTCAGAGCACCAACATACGATAAGGTATTGACGGGATGGAGCTATCATTATTCTTATATGCATGACTGGAAATTTTACTAAAATCATTTATTTGAATATGAATTTAATCGGATTAAGACTCTACGATATAAAATAAAATAATCTTATTTGTCATTAAAAGGGTTTATTAATTTTTCGTCTTTCATTTTTTTTATGAATTTCTATTTTTAATTTCTCATAAAATTTTTATTGATTTTAGTTTTTATTTTATTTTATTTTTAATCTCTAAAAATATTTTTTATTTTTATTTCTTCAAAAATTATACATCAAGAACAAAAATAAATTAAATTTTTTAAAGACTAAAATATTTAAATATATATATATATAAATAATTAAAAATAAAAATCTATAAAAGATAAATAACTAAAAAATAATAATTAAAAACCTATAACTTGATTTGCGTCAAGTCTAGATTAGACTAGACCTTTTTAAAAAATAAATCTAACCAATACTTTTATTAAAATATATTTAATTAAAAGGTTTGATGTTAAATCATTTAAAAAAATATTCGGATATCATTGATTGATTGACATATTTAAATAAATATAAATAAAT
>JAMLFT010007413.1:3009-14844 GCA_026544285.1 Pachyrhizus erosus
AGAAAAATATTTGTGTAACAATTGTACTTAGTTATTTGTTTAAAATTAATATTTTACTTTTACATTATAGAAAAATACTTGTGTAACAATTGTACTTAGTTATTTGTTTAAAATTAATTTTTTACTTTTACATGATAAATAATTGAAGAATGAAAATGCAAACATCTCTTGCCTGCCCACAAATTCAAGGATATCTTTGTGATACATGAAGAAAACCATCCTGCTAATAATATTAGCCCATATGAATCGTTACATGATCCTTTCATTCTAGATACACATAGACGTTCAATAAGATCCATTGGAAACTTTGATGATGTGATCCTTGGAGCAGATTCATTAGAAATAATAATTTCTAACATAATTAAGCAAACATTAATAAATATTTCTAGAATATCAAATGATTTTATAAAACAGCAAGAAAAATAAGCTTTTCCATACTTGAGATTGTTGGCCAAGATGATTAGAGGAAAGCATGGTCATCATCTGCTCCTTCATGACCATAAAAGCCATTTGCTACATCTCTTCTGGTAGTTGTACCTACATCTCTTCCTTCACCTCCTACCACAGTTGTGCTCCCAGATACTCTTGTATCTCCTCCATCCTAGGCTAAAGTGGCGTGTAGGTGTGCCAAAGAATTCTTGAATACCTACACCACATTCAACTGCTCAAACATCATCATGGTGCTTTGGTCTTGTTATAGCAGCAAATAATATGTCGTTTTGACTAGTATCAGTGTAGCTTTCCTTGGAGCATTACTTTTCAAGAGAATCATATTAATATATATGATAGTAGCATCTAACATTTACATTGCAAAAGGTAAATAGTAATAATAATTAGAATTTACCTACAATTCAGTCAACTACAGAGCAAGCCCCATCAATAATATAGCTCGTATATTTTTTTTGGTGGGCTATCTTCCATTTCTCATATCAAGTGGGTGGAGAGGGAGGAGTTACAATGGAAGAGTTACATTGAATTGCTTCCCATCGTTGTTCAAACATCTTAATAGTTTCTTGTCCAAACAATTTATAATCATATGAGACAATCTGTGGGATATACATTCTTTGTTTTGTTAAATTGAATTTTGTTCTTTTTATTTCTTGTTAATTAAATCAATAAAATCAAAAACTTAGTTCATTTATCAATGAATCAATAAATAATAAAATCAACTAACCAAAAATCTCAGCTCCTTCCGACTTTGGACAAAAGCATCCCATATATCTTATCAAGAAAATGATAATCCTTGCAGGAATATTGGCCTTTTAAGTCACCAAAGATACTTCATAATTAAAATTGTGATTAATTTGCGATTGAGTGGTCTATATTTGTTACTTGAGAATTAGCTATGTTTTGCATTAATGATCTTTGATCTAATGCGTTGGTCAATTGAATTTATGCTTTTAAAATAACGAAAATAAATTGTGTGATTCTAGATTTATATGTCACTTCTTAGATGAATTCTGGATTATTGCTTAGTTAAATTTTTTACTCATTACAGAGATCTTAGATAAATCAATTAATCATATAATTGAAATTTGAATTATAATATATATGTGTTTTATAATGGATCGTATGCAATCCTGGATAAATTTTTTGGATTAATATTTTTCTCCACTGTTTTCATTCTCAATTTCATTTTCTTTTTCAACATACTATTTTCAATATTGAAGTATCAATCTCCTCCTGTGTTTTGTGATAGTTCTTACATTAGTCATGCAATAGTCTTTCCTTTATGCTTGTCTTGCATTAGTTTAGACACTGACACTTATGCTGATAGTTAAACAAATCATTGGTATTTTGTCCGGTAGTATTGGGGATGTATGTCTTTTCGTTCTACTAATTTTCTTTTCTTTTTTCTTTTGAAAAAAAAAAAACTCTCTTGCATTCTTATCTAGCTTGTTCTTACATAAATCCATATCCATCATTTCTCTTATATGTTAGAAATAAATTAATAAATATTTAAGTTTGCATTGTTATTCTTAGAGTATTTATAATACATGATTCTTTATCTTAATTTTATAAAATTTATTATGTTATATATTTAAATATTTTATACAAAAATTTACTTTAATATCAGAGTTGTTAAAATAAGTGTTTCAAATAAATGTTATAATTTAAAAAAATATTTTTTATTGATATAAATAAATTAAATAATGTTAATTATTTAAATAATTTATTGAAACGATATTGTCAAGTTAACTATTTCTATAGAAAATTTTCTTTTAAATAATTTTATTTAATTTTAAATAACTCATAAAAATATCTGCTTAGACATTCTCTTACAATGCAATTAAGCAACAAATTGATTAACTTTTTAGTATTAATTTGTTGCCTAGATAGCAATCATGTATTTATGATACTAATCTTTAGGCTCGAAGCAGTGGTTAGACAAAGCTCACCCTAAAGAAACAACGCAAATATTTCAATATCAAACATTGCAAACAAAGTTTTCATGGCTTACAGATTACTTTATTTGCCACCAATCATTGTTGAGAGATGACAAACATCAAATTGAGTAACCTTATTTATCATGAATGTAATTTCAATTTTTTAAATAAAAGTTTCATATATGTTGTAAACTATTAAATTTATAACAAAAATATATATCATTTAAAATTTTAAATGATTGTAAATAGTTGTCATAATTAATGAATTTTTAATTCATTAATTACATTTACTAATTATGAGAAATATTGCAATATATCAATATTATATCCATATGTTTAACCTTATTTTTAAATAAAAGCTTTGGTAGATATATGGCTAATAAGAATCTTTGATCACTTAAAACCTACACATATTTTTCTTTATATTTATTTATGTCTGTACACAGAATTAAGAGCATAAGGTGGACATATGATAGTATACACTATTTTTTCAGTTTTTTTAGTTTAATAAAGATGCAAAAAAAAATCTCAGTACCCTATCTTCTATTTTTTTCCAATAATGGCGCCCTATCTAATTTTTACCTGATATAAATTGTTAGATTGACATAGAACAATTACATAATGTTTGTACTGCTTCCAAAATCATTGTGTTATTGACATTTTTTTTTTAAAAGATCGACAAAAGGTCATAAGATTGATAAATGGAAAGACATATCATAGTGTATAATTGATAATTAATATTTTATGGATACCGATTACAATCATCATAAATATTTTATTAAATATTTTTAATTATTTTGAAAGGAATTAATTAAATTATTCTTCTGTTTATGATATTTTATTTTTAATATTTTTTATTTTCTTAAGTTTCTCTTGATAAAATTTAGCAAAGTTTAGTGGAATATTATATTACAATATTTTTTTTTGTGGGGGAGGCAAAGGGGAGGTAGTACCAATTAATATATATAAATAACTACTGTCTACCCATAAAATGGCACTGCATTATAACACTTATTTATTGAAACGTAAAGAGGATGAACGTGAGAAACAGGAGACGTACGGAATTTTTAAATTGCATCCTCCCATGGCATGAAATGTTTTGATATCCCCAACCATAAAATGATACAGGAGAAATTCTATTTATACACTTTTTTATACTAATGATGTGTAGAATAAGATAACACTAATGATGTGACTGAGAGATTAGGGGAATGCTATATAAATTATATAATTTTTTTTATCTAAATATAATATCTCATGATAACATATAGATGGGATTATTTTTCTTTTTTTAAAAAATAACTTTAAACCAAGGTGAATATTAATTCGAAGTTACCTATTCCTTAGATGATACATTAGGATAATTGCGGAGCTGTGCAAAGAAGAGGGCATGGAAATTAGGGGAAATACTTGAAATCTTTCCTCAGTTTCACGTCTGTTTCTTCTGTGTAGAATTTAGTCATTGAAATATTTTGGTCATGAAATGATAAGTTGTTGAAATTTAAGATCCTTTTAATGTTTTGTAGAATCAAATATAAAACCCTGTTATGTTGTCTTCGGACAATTATATATCCTTAGACTTCTGGATGTACTAATAATCACTAACTTCAATAATTAAATATCGCTCTCGATATTTGATCCTGATTAGTCATCACTCAAAAGAGGATTATCATGGCCATTAATATCCAAAAGAATTCCCATAGAAAAACTTTCAATGAAAATAATGGTTGTATTTGTTCTTAAACAGTTTTCTTTTGCCTGTGGATCGTTTGCCTTCACATAGCATGAAATCTTAATTATCAAAGTTTAATTTTTATACACTAAATAACAAAATAAAATATAACTAAAAAAAACTTAAACAGTGAGTAGGGTTCAGCTAATATTTACTCTCAAATTTAAACTAAAAGATATTTGTGGTTCTCCTTTTCTTTGCAATTGCATTCTGTATCCCCACTCATGTACATGATATTAAGCCAAAGATATTGACCCATACGTCACACATTTGAGTTTTTGCTCATCTTTTTAAAATAAGGTAAATATAAATACTTTGTGAGTACTCTTTTAAGTCTAAAAGTTTTTTCAACTTTAAACTAAGACACCATCCCTTCTCCTGAAATTTTTGAGTTAAAAAGAAAATATGTGTGATTAATGTACAATGGACTATACAACCACAAATTCAGTGCATAAACGTTTTATTTGGCGCCGGGAGCGGAAGGAATTAATGGTTGTTGAATTGATCCATACTCAACATATTTAGAAAATTTGCCGCCAATCTTGGAATACGAGATTGACATATCAGTGTAAAGTAGAGATTTGGGGTATGGTAGGTGGTGTGTAGCTGTAATCTGAAAGATATGTCAAGTGTCAATCGTACCACATTCTTATCCCCAAGTTTCCAACATGGTCCTACATTCAAAAATTTTTATGATGCCATTTATCCATATTTTTTTATAATTTGAACGATTGGCCAATCTTGCACTTATGGGAGTAAATTCTAGCTAAGTAATAATGGCAAAAACCAAGGGCATTTTTGTATGAGAACTCTATAAAAGGAGTAGGTGCATGTATAGCTCTTTCTCATGCACATAATAATTTACCCTCTCTGCCTTGAAGGAAATACACAATGGTTTCTAAAGTAGAAGAAACAAAGAAGAAGAATAGGCTACAGAAGTGGCAGAAAGAGATTCAGTGCAACAAAGGGAAAGTTGGCATGTTCAAGAGGAGCAGCTCCAATATGGAAGAAGATGGTGCTTCTTCTGCCATTCTCTTGCTTGCTTGCATAGCTTTGTGTACCTTTCAACCTACTAATATGTGCCCTGGTTAACTCTCTTTAATTGACCTCTTTATCTCCCTCCTCTTAACAAAAATTGTATAGTATTATGTCTAATTTTCCCACCCCCTAACTCTCTGGGTTTTTATGTACCATGGTGTTCAGGTGTTAATTAAGTAGCTTTCCAACTATGTATTAATAGCCTCTATGTTGTCGTTTTTCTCAGGAATTGTACTATTATTCAATAATTATTTGTAAATCATCTGGAAATGGTTCTGCTAGCTCTTGGATCAATAGTATACTCTATGTATCTATTTCAAGTTCTGAAAGCTATTTCTTTAGTTTCTTATAATTTTAATATGTACTATAGCTCTTGCTCTGTGGCTGTCTGTTACGCACAATAAATATATTCGAATTTATACAGCTTCATTCGGACAGCGAAAAAAGAAAGAAGAGAAGAAGGGAGAGAGAGAAATAAGAAAATTATATTACTATTTCTAATTTGGTGTACAGAGAAAACGGGATGTGATATAATAAGAGAAAGCAAACAGAATCCACGTAATTTTTTCCTCCTACTCATGAGACGAAAATTGGAATAAGGAGGGAAATATTTATGAGATAATAAAATTATTTATTTGTCTATTTAATATTATATCACTATTTAGCTAAAGGAGGAAAAAAAATTAAGGAGTTGAGAAATAAAATAAAAGAAATAAGGGAAAAAATTTCTTCAAATGTTAAAAGCGTTTGGCCTTTTTTTTATTCTAAACTTCTGAATTGAACAAAAGTATTTATTGAAGAGAATGATAATAAATATTTTTAAGATACTGGTTAAAGAAATAAAACAATTAAAAAATATTACTAACAAATTTTCAATTAACCCTATCGTAATTTTTAATAAAAATCTATTTATCAATTTTTAATTAATATCTATAAAATAATCCTTAATGAAATCTTTGTTAAAATTTTCCTTTTTATTTAATGAAACAATACGTAAAAAATATAAAATTCGTTTAATATAATGCACTTTTAATTCTTTTTCTTGATTAAAACAATAGAAAAGAAAATTGTATTTTTCATTTCCTTTTATTGTATGACTTTATTTTTTATGCATTATCAATATAACTTTTTTTTACATAATAAAAAATTAACAATTATTTTAAATATGACTATTAAAATATTCTTTTTACAAAAACAAATAAATTTATTATATATAACAACATGTGATTGAATATTAATATAAAAAATTATTTATATACTGATTGTATTATAATTAATTTTTTATTTTATTTAACTTACTCTAGAAAAAAAGTAATTTAAATGGAAAAAGCATGAACAACAGCATTTCTACGGTAAGTTGATCTTATATGTCTCTCTATAACAAAAGCAAATATATAGAAGACCAAAACTCATTCATATATATATATATATGATCTGATTCCATTAAAATATTCTCATATGACATATTTAAATTTCGTTAAAATCAATGAATTCAGATCCTTGGTGTCTATGTTGCATTTTGCAATTTCGGTAAGGATTCGTCTGATTTTTTTCTTCTTCATTTCTCTCCTTCCTGTCTCATTTGTCATCATAAGAATCCTCCTTATCCTCTTGCCCTCTTTGCACACATCAACCAGATGTCTTCGTTGAATGAATTCTTCAATGACATAGTCATTAGCAGTATGGTCGTAATCATTATGAGAGGCAAAATATTTTTTTCATGTTTTTGTTAGCTTTTCTTCTCAATGGTGGCAATCGAGGAACTTTATTAAACTCGAATGAGTAAATTTTATCATAGAACTTTTCTCCATTTCTAACCAATGGAGCATAATTATTAAATTTGTCTTTTAGTTCCTTTTTCTTTTCATCACAAGAGTCATTACCCTTGTTCAGATTCTGATGTTGGTCTTGACCTCAACCTTTAGCATAGTCCTAGTCTCTCTCTCTCTCCTTTGTTGCCTGAGGAATCTAAGTGTTGGAATTAATCTTAACCTCCAAAAAATGTTGTCCTTGTCCAACATATTTTACTACTTTGATTCTAAAGTTCTTCATGCTCCTAGATCTTCCCTTGGCTAACAACAGGGCAAAAGGTGTACCTTTATCGACTCTATTACTATATCAAGTTGAATATCTTTTGATAAGTTGGGCACAAGAGCAACTTCCTTATAAAACCTTTTCAAAAACCTTTTCAATGTTTCATTTGATTTTTGCCAAAGTGAGAGAGTCCTTACAGGATTCTCATTCTGTAATGAATCGTTTGAAAAATGATGCTATGAGATCATCCTAGTTATGAATCAACTTTGGAGGGAGACCAAACCAACTAAGAACCTTACCTTTTAGCTTTTTAGGGAAAGTTCAACACACTACCATGTCCAGGGCCCTAATAAAACAATCTCATTTTAAAAAGCATCTAAATACTTATTAGGATCCTTTTCTCTAATCTAAGGTGGATTCTAAGGACAGTGAACCTTAGTAGCTATTCTATTCGCTATTTCAACTGTAGCGATGTGCTTTGCAAAAGATTGTTTTAAGGCTATATTCCAATCGACTACATAAGTATGGTATGAGATGCTCCTCATTGCATTTTTGGTGGAGGGTCTTGATATATGTTAACTAAGAGTCGTAGTATTATATTGAAATAGATTTTGATGACGTGGGATTTGATTTGGTGATAGTGTAGATGCTAATTGTTGGACAAATTATTTTAAATTATTTTCAGCTTCTCGCAACATCTTTTGAGGTTGCTTCAATTCATTGATATGCTCTTCAAAGAGGCATATTTATTAGTTTGTCTTTTAAATCAATAGTTCAACTCTATTCTTCGTTATAATTTTGTGAATTTGCTATAATGCAGGTAAGAGTGACCGAAAATGAACAAAGCCATTATGAGAATTGTGGAGTGAGTTAATTCAAGTAGATGTTTGATTTAAAAGACTTAAAAGTGAACTAAGGATCAAGTCCTTCAAATAGTGACAAGTTTTTCAACGTGACTAATATATCTAGTAAAATGTGTAAATACTTACAAAAGAACGTTCAAGTTAATTTAAAGTTCGTGAATAATGATATATATTAAATGTTTACTTATTATAATGATATTAATTGTATTTACATAGATATGTGATAAGTTGAATTTCCTAATACAAAGTCAAAGATATTTTTTAAATAATAATAGTTTTTTCGATATAACAATGATTTAACTTTATTCAATATCAAGATGTGATTTTTTTTTTCATGATTATATAATATTGACCTTGCTGAACACTTGTGAGTTAAGTTAACCCTACTTGAATTAAAATGAACCACTATTCGAATTGGAACCCAAACCCAATCTAAATTACAGCTTAAAACATGCAACAAATAACATATGTATACCAAAGTGCAGTGAAGAGATATGTTTAAGTACTGTAACCTTTGCGAGTTATGAAAATCTTCACGGAATAATTCTTTTTATATATATGTATTTGAGATTCTATTTTTTAAAATTAAAGTGTCCTATAAACTCGACTCTTAAAGATACATTTACCTCGTTTATACATTTTAGAGGTTTTTTTTTTCTTTAAAGGGAATTTTTAATTTAAAAACACGATTACAAACATTATTTATTTAACCCACAATTTATGTAAGCTGGGTCTGCAGACTTATAAGTTACGCGGTATACTTAAAAAAGTTAAGAAGAAGAAAAAGGTTTCCATTACTTGACATTTAACTAAACAAAAAAGAAAAGTCACCCTCTTCTCCTTCTGTGCACATGCCATTGTCACTAAGCATCAAAAAGATAGAAAGGCCTTAGTAATTACCGTTTTTATTTTCTATTTTTTAGATAAGATTCTCTATAATAAACTTGTTATTGAAGTAAGTAATTAAGAGTGTTCACCATTGATTTAAGAGATATTTTACAAAATTTATTTATATATAAGTATTTAAACTGACAATAAAAACTATTTAATTAAACTTATAAAAGTAGCTATAAACCCTATTAATTAGCACTAGTTAAAAATTATAAAATGTTTTAGCTAAATTTTTGAAGATTTAATTACATTTTTTGTCTCTTTAATTTGAATTATGAAGTTTTGATTAAGTCTATTTATTTTTAAAATCAATTAAATTTAATAATTTCATCAATTTCCTTAAATCTAAAACCCTCAGTTTTTTTTTCTATCTAAATAATTAAGAATTTTCAAAATAATATTCAGAGTATAGAAGTAAAAATATTAGTGAAAATTTAATAAAATTTTGCACTTTGTATAATAGGGGAAGAAAAAATAGAGGAAAATGAAATACGTATGAGAAAATAAAAGAAAAGAAATAAATGAAAATACAATAAAAATATACATTTTTTTTATTGAAAAGAAATTGAGTAGAAGTTTTGAGATTATTATTATTAGGCATAATGAAGGTTAATTGATTATGGGGGTATAAGGGAAATGTGCTTAACTGATTATGGGATATAAGCTTAAACGATTAGGACAGATATAAGTTACATGTGTCTAGTTAATTGATTGTGTAGTGTGCATATAATTTATTAATTGGGATTAAATTGATCGCATTTTTTTACATATTAGTGAAAAAATATTTGTGTAAATTTTATCATAAATTTAAATATTTCTTACCTATTTCATATGTACTAAATGATAGAAATCTTTTATCACATATATTCTTTTCTTTCCTTCTTTTCTCTTTCATGTTATTTTGTTCAAGTCCGATTTAGTTCTTTAAATTTTTTATTCTATTTTGATTCTTTTAATTTAAAAAATATATCACTTTTACTCGTCAAAATAGTTTAAATAATATTTTTCATTGTTATTAAAAAAGTTTAGCATATAAATCACAGGAAAAAAACAATAAAGAATTTTCCTTGTACAGTTATTATGTGTCCTAATTCAACGTTCCCTCCACGTTGGAAGAGAAAATCTCCTGAACATAGGAGATATCATCCTTACAAAATAAAAAGTAATCTTTAATATAATAAAAATAAGAAACCAAATCAACAAAATCACATGTTTTGTAACCCCTCTCTAAACTCCTAATTAATTAATTAAATTTCATTAATCTATCATTTAAAATACTTTCTAAGATATTTCGGGTGACTCTTGGAAAAAGATTGTTGTAAATTTAAGAATTATATACCTAATCTTTACCTTAATAAATAGTTAATTTATATGTATAAATAAAGTTAATCTTTATTAAAAATGATTAAAAATAAATGAATAAAATTATATTTCATTCGGTCATTAAGAAATAAATAATTTTTTTAAACTATTTTTCATTGAAATTTGATATAAAATTTTTAAAAAAATTTAGAAATAAAATTCGTATTAAATAGAAAGTATTTTAAAGATAATCTTATTAAATAAGATAAATTTAATTGAGATTTATTTATATTTTATACCAAAAAAATAAAGAATTTTGTTTTACTTATATTTGAAAATAAAAGTGATATATAATTATCAATATATGATTAATGGTGTAATAAAATTATGTATCATTGCACATCGGTAATTATATATATAAATATTATTAATTTTTTTATAATTGATTAAAATGTTATAAGGTTATTAACCATTGTATATAGTTAACTGTAATGTATAAATATGATTAACTTTATTTTATAAGTAGTTAATAATATTATAAAATTAATTATTGCACATGATTAACTGTGTATTGTAAATATAATTAATTTTATCTCACATATGATTAAAAGTTAATAAATTTAATTGTACCAATTATCATTGTATTGTTAGTAATATCACAAGATTATTGAAATGTTTATTAATGGTTAATTTTCTATCATAAGTCATTATCTATGTTAATAAGTTATTGAAACATCTAATAATAATTAATCATTTGCAAAACATAATTAATTATATTTATATATATAATTAACCAATGTGTTGGATGATGTTAGATGTAATTTTTAGATGCACAATAATCATTACTCTTTATTCTTCATTTTCAATATCAACGTCACTTGCTTAGACATGGCTACAAAGTGTGACCACATTAATTTTTGGATATTTATATCTGGAGGTGTCAAAATAAGATGAAACTTGGTAAGTTAATCCATCTCACCACGAGTTCAAGATAGGTTAGATTAGAAAAAACATTTTAACAATTTTGGCCTACTTCCAACTCAGCTAACTTAATCCACGAACAAAACAAATTTGAGTTTGATTGAGTTTTATTGACCCGTTTAACCAACTTAACTAAAACATAAAAAAAGTAAAAAATATATTAAAATATATGAATAAAGTTGTCATTCTCATTTAAGAATGAAACACATTGTAACTTTCTTTCACAGTTTTAACAAAAAGAAAAAAAGAAAAAACTAATACAACTTAATACAATAAGATAACTTGATAAAAAAAACTACTAAAATTCTATTTACTAAAGACATAACAATTTTATTTCATTTTATTTTTGTAATATGAAATTTGAAGTAACCCACGAAAAAAAAATATGATTTTTTTAAAAAAAAGTTAATGAACCAACTCATTTAACCTACCAACTCATGGTAAGTCAAAATTAAAATTTTCTTGACACACTACAAGTTGATACAAAACTTATTAATCATTTATTTAGAAACAATAAATTTTTTGTCATATAACTACTTCTCTATTTAAATATAAAAATATCATATTTAAATTAAATAAAAAAAATTCATCCAAATTAGAAAAGTTG
>JAMLFT010007414.1:0-14843 GCA_026544285.1 Pachyrhizus erosus
TAAATCAAATAAGTGAAAAACGACGTTACATGTATAATTTAAGTCCAAAAAACTAAAAAAATTTATTTAATTTTTTTTCTGTACAAAGAAATATTTATTAAAAATATCATGTAAATAGAAAAGTTTATAAATTAATCTTTATAGGTATTATCAATTCAAATAAATTAAAGATTAGAATATTCAGTTTGTTATTCAATATATTATGGTTAATTTTAAATTAAGTATAAATAACGTCAATTGGTCCAAATTAAAAATGTTACATTTAATACCTGTTATATATCATTCTTTTTTTAAAAAAAACATCAGTTATATATTATTCTTTTTTTAAAAGGATCTGTTATGTATCATTCTATTGATAACTTTATAATATTTAGATTATAATAATAATTATTATTATTATTTGAATTTGAATTTGTATTATAATTTGTTTAATTGTGTTAAACTTTATGAAAGTCTCATTAATGTTTTCCCATTATTCAAATAGAAGATTCTGAAAAGACACATATTGCATTAGTCTATTATTTCCCATTTTAAATTCCATAAGTTGTTAAGATTGAGGTCCAATCTTTTCAAATGCTCTATCTTTTCCATTGTTAAGCACACTGTGAATTATAATTTGGATTTTAATTATTTGAATTTGAATTTGAATTTGTTAACTAGACATTGATTGTCTATTAATTTTTATATATAAGCTAAACTAAAAAAAATTAAAAAATACTTTCTATACTCCAAAATAATTTTACTTTAAGATTCATAAAATGTCCTAAAATGTTAATGTTCTTATTTTTAATAAGGTATTAAAATATTTATTTTAATTTTATTTTTTAATAAATATTATTATTTTAAAATACTTAATAATATATTTATTAAGATTAAGAAAGAAAATAATAAAATTATTTTATAATAAATATTATTATTTTTAAATACTTATTTTACTTAATTTATGTAAAAACAATTTAAACATTTTAGGACCGAGGAAGTATTTAATACAAGATGTTTTTTTTTTTTTTTTATGTTTTCCCATTATTACAGTGGAAGAATTTGAAGAGGTAGATATTCTATTAGTCTTTTCACATCCTAGATCTTCTCTGGTGCTTTTTCCTTTTTGAGTATGAGTTTGAGTTTAAGAGGATAAATAATGATTCATTATTTGTCTCGCAAACACGCTCAGGAGATTGAAAGGCAAACTCAGGTACGTATTTAAACGAGATAGTAATGTAGATTTGTTTTGTTGATAAATGATACATTCTTACTTAAAATTATTATATCAGTAAACAAAACATGATGATAATACCCCGAGTTCGTTGAACACATTATGGTCAATAAGATAAATATTACTAGAATCTGAAGTGAAGTATGATTTTGAAATGAAATATCAGAACCAACATTCTCGATCAATACAAAGCAAATCTGTTTCGGGTCCAAGAGGTGGAGCTGCTGCAAAGGTTTATCAATTATACTTGACAAAGAATCAGACAAGGACAAATAATATGGTTAATCCAAAGCTGCAATCTCTTGGCTTATTTCTTTTCATATCATGATTTATTCAATTATGTTTATTCATTTTTTTTTTCTATCTTCATACATTTTGCATATTTTGTTCTCAAAACTTACCTGCAAACTTTGCAAAAGCATATTTATTCACAACAAAAACCTGACAACATTAGAAATAATTGATGAAGAAGAGAGATCATTTACATGTCAGATCACAAAAGGAAGGAAACATGGAGAAGCTCACTTGAAAGCTGAATGAAAGAAATTCTGTGTGGCAAATTGTTTGAAGCAAATAAGTCAAATTCAAATTACTAATGTTAGTCAATCCTATGAACATTCGAGCCAAAATAATTCGTCTTTAACAACTTAATGATCGAAATTTTAGTTTTTACAGATGTTATCACTTTTACCAAAACTTGATGATACATTATTATGTATGCTTTTTATATTTGGGCTAAAGCTCCCAAACATTATATTCCAGTTATATATGTTTCTCCTTACTATTAAATTCAATCTTATGTTTATGAACTGCATTTTTAGTGCTACATTTTATAATAAACATAAAAATTATTTGCCATAAAACCCTAAACCCTAAATCATTAGTGACAAAAAAAAATATTATAATAAAATAGTAAAAAATTTGTATTAATAATTGTTAAAATAAAATATATATTTTATAAATTTATTTTGACCGTCAAAATATTATGAAACTCAAATTTTAAGTCTAGAAAAAAAAAAAAGAGACAGCCAAAAAAAATTTGAACTAAAAACCTTAATTTTTTTTATTAAGTACTAGGCTTTTTCTTTTTACACCTTTTTCGGTAGTTAGTTTAGAAAATTTGAAAATATTATAAAAAGGTGTAGAAAGAAAAAACCTAGTACTTAAAAAAAAAAATAAGGTTTCTAATTCAAAGTAAGGTTTCAAGTATTAAGCCTTGTACTTAATAACAAAAATCACAGAAAGGTTTATCATATATTAGGTAATTACTTTTGAATTTATTAAGTACTAGGCTTTTTCTTTCTACACATATGAATGCTATTTTTTCTGTGATAAATTCAAAAGTAATTACCGAATATATGATCTGAAATAAATAATAAGAAATATTTTGAGAGTCATATAAAACTAAGTGAGGTTGAGTTTTATAGGATGCAAGAAGAAAATGCACATGGTTTAATTTCTTATTGAAAAGCGAATTGTTTATTGAGCCCTATTGGGTTTTAACGAGTGGGTCAGTTACAATATAGGCCCATTAAGAGTGGTTGCTAGGACTAGCGCGACCCAAAAGAGTGAAAAAACAAAGACCAGACCATAAAGAAACAAAGAGTGATGAAGAGGATGATGATGTTGATGATGGAGAATTGAGTTTGAGGTGAATGTTGCAGTTGGAGTAACCCAGCAATGGCATTGAGACTGAGACTGAAAGTGTCTTCAATTGGGTCACCTTTTCTGCAGTTGGGTTCTTCTGCAACTGGTTTCTCATTCTCGCAAGCATGCTCTGTTTCCAAACTGGCTTTTCATCCTCTACGCTTGCACCGCAACAAAAATTCATCCCCAACAAGGCTAAAGCTCCTTGTTCGGGCTGCTAGAACAGAGTCCAAAGGTGTTACCTTGGGCTTCAGGGCCCCACAATTTCAGGTTTTTATTTTTTAGTTTTTCCCTTCCCCATTCTACCTTTTTTATTTGTTAATTGTTTTCTTTTAAACATGTAGTAGTTACATTCTCTATTTTTATTTTTTTTGGATCGATTGAAATTGAATTAGCTTCCGGAGCCCCTTACTGGGAAGGTTTGGACATTGGAAGATTTTGAAGCATATCCAGCTCTATTGGTAAGATGCAACTTACTCTTCATTCTTTCTGCCTTTTATCAACTTTCTTTGTTTTGCTCACTTCACTTTATTCAACTTTCTCATTGTTATATTTGGAGCCTTGAATATATAATTGGAAAGAGTTTATTTAACTGTCAAAGTAGGAGCCTTTCCATGCAAGTTTTATATTCATGCAATAATTCATTAAAGTAGATATTGCATAATAGCAGCTAGTAAGTAATTTCCTGTCTGCTTAATTGAGATTCTTACGTCTTTGTTAATTTAAGATATTTAGTTCCAGTTGCATAAGTGCCAAAAATTAAGGAAAATCATTTTATGGCTAAGTTTTATGAACTGTTCCGGTGGTTGTTGTTAATTATGATGCACAAAGCATGAGTATTTTGGAATTGGACATTCTTAGTAAAACCCTACTCTACTTGCTAATTTGGTGATAGTGATATTTTTCCCTGCTTGGTTTTGGAAATGCTTGTTTCTCCCCTTTTTTGTGGTCATGCAGGTTATGTTTATATGCAATCACTGCCCATTCGTTAAGCACCTTAAAAAAGACATTGTAAAGCTTACAAAATTCTATATGGAGGTAGTCAAATCAATTACCCTGGAAGAAATATATGTCTTTCTTCAGTAGCAGGTTGGACTTGCACAAGTAAAATCGGTTATAAGAATGATCTTTTCCTCTTTGTACAGAAAGGACTTGCCGTCATAGCTATATCTTCAAATTCCGTAGCCACACACCCCCAGGTTCTAGTAACTTCATATCCTGGAATAAAGCTACATTGAAAGTATTGAATGATTTGTGCAACTTGGAATTGTGCCTCACAGGATGGTCCAGAGTTCATGGCAGAAGATGCTAAACTGTTTGGCTATCCTTTCCCATACTTATATGATGAGGTATGTTTTTAGTAAATCTTAACTTGTTTTATTTACTCACATGCTTTATTAGAAGTGCAGATGCCTATGCAGCTATGCCTATGTAGTATATTTATTATCTGCCCAGTGATGAAAATCATCCTTTTTATAGTCATACTTTACACCCTTCAGTAGCATTTTCTGGCTTGGATTCCTTTAGTCTGCAGATAGATAGCATGATCTTTTTGCATGTATCATGGGTGGTGAGTTTCGTGTTTATACTGGTATGATAAGACTATTGTATCTACTACTGAAAATCATGTTAAATAGAGATTTCCATCAAAACTCAAAATCCATAAGAATCACGGAAAGAGGAGCCGCGGAGGTCAATCTAAATTGTTTCTCCTTATTAAAACATGTGTCCATAAAGAGGTGTCATATCTTAAACAGGGGGGCGGGGGTGGGGAGCTGTAGACTTTGACTCCTTCTTAGGTGGCAATCAAATGTTGTTCAATATTGAATTATTTAATTGACAAACTAAAGTGTTTCTTTTCTTTAATATGATTGTCAGAATCATAAATAGATATTAAATACCAATAAAAATTATTATTATCCATATGTTTATTTCAAAATATGTTTTAAAAGTTCTATATTTTCCAAATCACATTTACATTTTTATCTTAATATGATAGCAATTACTCAAATGGAATTGAATTGAATCTTTGCTGCGGAGGACTTTTTGGCTGATGGGATTAATTGAAAGCAACCAACTTGTTGAAGAGTTGACGTTAATCTTTGTCTGTAATTCGGTAATATTTGATGGATTTTTTTTATGCAGTCGCAGGATGTTGCACAAGATTTTGGAGCAGTTTGTACTCCAGAATTTTACCTGTTCAAAAAGGTAATTACAACCAATGTCCAATATTATTCACTGTATTGCACATTGAACAGCATGACTTTGATTTGAGGTTAAATAAAACCATCAAATGTTAGTGTATATCATATGTCATGTTTCTATCAATTAATCAATTGTTAACAGGATGGTCGAAGGCCATTTGAGCTGGTTTATCATGGTCAATTTGATGATTCACGACCAAGTAATAATGTACCAGTCACTGGAAGGTTTGGTTCTTATATTGAATTAGCATCGAACAATTATATCAACATTTTTTAATTTCTTGACAGTAGTAACCAACTAATTATTTGATTTTCTATATAAAGAGATTTGAGCTTGGCAATAGATCGTGTTCTTAGTGGCCAACCGGTACCATCAGAGCAAAAGCCTGGGTAATTTGTACTTATTCTTCTCCTTTAAATTCTACCAGAATCTTTCAAGTTTAGGTCTCTGTTACATTCACATGCTTAAGGTCATGGTTTTTCTATTTGTATGAAGTGTTGGATGCAGCATAAAGTGGCACCCAGGGAAGAAGTTTTGATCGATAAACTGTAATTATCTTGTTCAAAAGATATTAATCGGTGAGTTAAAGTTTCTTTTTCAGGTTTGCTATGGTTTATGTAATGTCACTAACCATATTAGAATCTTACACCTGTTTATTATTTTCTTTCCGTTCAGTGTTCCTGTTCACCTAGAATTTCCCTAAGTGTGACGTGCAAGTAAATAGTGTCGTTTGTGGTTCTGATAGTTACTTTGTATATCACTTAAGTTGTAATCTATAGTGCGCGCTAATGCATATATATCGAGATAGAATTTAATCACACGAGGTTCGGGTGTCATTGTTCATTGTCTCTTATATTGTAATTGTAATAAATAAGGAAAATTGTTTTGCAATCTTCCTGGAAATACAATCATATAATATTTATTATATTTTCTCTTTAGATAAACCATTGATATTTTCTAATATGTGGAATTTGATGTTGATTATTTACATATAAGAGCTGATATTTGAGGGAGAAAAAATTGAATTTAAAATGTAATAAATGATAGAATGGCAGAGATAAATACACAAAAAAAAAAAATGTTGCATGAATTGTTATGAGTATCAAATCTCTTATATCCTTTAAAATAATGTTTAGTTTTTATGCCTGGAATTGGAAATAGAAATATGAATTTAATTAAAAGGCGCTAACAATATAATTTTTTTTTTTGTATTGTTACCTAATTAATATCGTTGTATACGATAAAATGTTTAACTTTTATAATAATAATTTTCAAAGTCTTATAGTAATTTTAATTAATTGATAATATAAAAATCTTTACATTAATAATATGTGAAATAAAACTAAAAAAAAATATACATACAATATAGGATTAAATTACCGTATAATCGTGGCATGTTTGTCACTTCTCTATTTTAGGTGAGTCATTGAAAAATCCTCATGGGGTGTCCGTGTGATTCGTCTCATAATTGATACTTTCCAAGTACCCGGCTTGCTAAAGACCATCACAATATCATTAACATGGTCCAGTTCTTTGAATTTAAATGACCTAATCATTTTAATGTGTCAAAACAAGTAAGCGAAGTAACTTTAAAGTACGAAGTCATGGACCCCTATAAAGTACAAAGATATTTTGTTTGATCTGTTTTTTTAGAATAATTTACTTTCTTTTTTTATCATTATTTGTTTTGTTACTTGTATTATCATTGTCCACTAATCTTGGTTCCACTTTTTTTATTTTTCTTTTCTCTTTTTCTGATCCAGCGTGATCCAGTTGTCACCTTTACCGGAAATACCTTCTTTACCTGTAATTTAAATTTGTACCGTTGTTACTTTAGTCCAAAGAATTTTTCCCGGAAAGTTTAGTCTTTTCAATTGTGATTGAATAGCCTTTTTTTAGGTAACATTTGAATAGCCTTTATAGTAAACAAATGAAGTCTCAGCTTCTACGTCTTTTGCTCAACTTTACTCGTGAATTTACTGGATCCAGATTTAAAAATAGCAGAAACTATGCATATTCAACAAGGCATTCAAAAATGATTCCTTGACATTTTGTTTATTTTATTGTCTATTATTGTACCCTATTTGTATGGTTGTGAGTGGAGAGAGAAAAAATCTCTTTCACCTATCTATATTTTTTTTCCCTACTTTTTTCTTTTCTTCTTATGAATCTTCTATTTCCAACCCCGTTTACCTCAAAATGGGGGGCTAAATATTACTGCTCAAACATGAAAGGAACATCTCTCTCCACTTATAATGTATCGGGACAGGAGTGTTAAGGAGTGGGAAAAAAATTATAAATTAAACCACGTGCAGAACCAAAATGTCTTTTAAAACCAGTTTTAGTAACCTGTGCTTCTTACACAATAAGATTCGGTACACCCTAGCTGGATGCTAAAATAAAATTACACATTTAGAAATCATACAATTTCTTTATTTAGTTGTTGTTTCATGCAGTCACACAGAAGATCCAGACAAATCCTAATTTGCTCTAAGAGCCATAATCTCACATAAGAAACCTTCACATAAAATTACTTTTAAAACTGGTTTTAAAATTAATTTATGGTTCAAAACCAGTTCAATAAAATCCAAATTGGTGTCATAGAAGAATGTGGTTTTAGTTTTTAAATCCAAACAATTTTTCATGATTTGGTTCGGACTCATGAAAAATCCAAATCATCTATGATGTTTGGTAGCGTTCAAATAGCAAACAAATGAGAAAGAGAGGATCGAAGTGTGATAAAACCACGGAAGTTCGATTGTCTGGTAGGAGAGAAATAAGGAGGCGAATAAATAAAAAAGTACGAGTCCTATATTTTTTAATTTCTCTCCAAAACTGTAGGAAAATAAGTAGCAGCTGTTCTTCCCATGTCTTATGATCAATTTTCAATATTTCATAAACAATTATGTAAATTTACACAATCAATTATTCAAACTTAACTAATTGATTATCTATCTTAAATTTCAGTTTTAAAAGTATATTTTTTTATTTTTTCTTTATTTCTCTTAAACCAAACACTTCTACTTTCACTTTATTTCTTAAGAAAGTAGCACACTCACCTACATGCAGGAGCGGACTGTAAAAGTGAAAGGAACATTGTTGTCTGTTCCCACTGCAGAGTTAGAGCACTTAAATACAATCAGAAAGTTTGTCTAGAAGCATTAACACCTTGACTTTTGAAAGTCTCTAGTCTTTGAACCATAGTCATTATCGTTTCATCATTTGACTGTTTCTTAGTTCTTCAGCTCTTATCCTGACATGTATAATCTACGTAGGGTTAGTTTATAAATGTGTATGTTTTTGTTTCTTACAAACACACTAGCTACTCCGTTCTGTCCCAAAATCTTGTATATATTCATCTATGTCTCCCTCTCACTCTCTCCTGTTATATTGTTTCCTCCAGACATGGTTGTTGTGCTCCATTTGTTCTATTTGTTGCTGAGTGCTGATGTACGCAGTTCTATATGTCCTCGTTTATAATTTTTATATTAGCTTACTGCCATTTGTAAGTATCCATCAATTTAGTACTGAATGAAAAAATTATTGGATGCTATATTTCTGTATGTTGCCGTATGAATAATTTGTTTGTCTCCAGTGATGGACCGGGGAGTTTATGTTGGGAATTATACAGAAGTAAGCTTTCAAAATTGTGTTGTTACAAAAGAAGAAAATAACAAAATCAAATAAATTAAATTTCTCCTATAGGTTTTTTTTTGTGTTTAATGACATGAACGAGGATCAAACTTAAAATTTCATGCATCTACCTAACCCTCAACTACTAAGTTGATCTTAGTCGATAAAGTGTAAGAAGTAGGGTTTCAACTTTTATAAAAGTTTCGTAGTTAACTCTTCTAAAAATTAAGGTGCATAAGTGAATTTTAACTTATGTTAAAAATTTAATTCATATTTTCTTTTTAATGTTTTTCTTCTGCAAATGTTTAAAGAGAAGTTTATTCAAACCAAATCATATGACATACCATTATGAAATGCTGTTCTACATGAACTGAACTACATACAGTATCTTTTGTTATTGGGGCAAAAGAACTAGACATATTATCTTTCTAATTATATAGGTTAGTGTTTCTTGTACGGGAAAAATAGTGATTACTCAACGTTGATGGTTGCTTGCTTTGTAACCAGGGAAATAAGATCTATCAAACTATCTGTGGGCCTAGGATGGTCACCTATCACATGAATAAAAGCAAGATTTCTTTTCACTAACATGGGGCACGAGCTATCTCTATCTCTGCACAAACAACTGTTGGGAACATTTATGTAGGGTTGTGGTCCAGTTGCTTCTCTTCTCTCTATAATTGTGCTTTAGAGGCTTTGCCAGGGAAAGAAGGCACTGTCAACTCTTCCTTTTCAATGGCCCATCTCTCCAGTCCCTTGAAAGCTATATTCATATACTCAGGTCCCTTCTCTAAGAAGTCATTATTGCCAAGGTTAATTGAACCTAAGGTCTAAGGCACGGTACCACTATTACTTTGTTTACTACTGCCACAGTTGTCGGCAAAAGCAGGTTCTTAGATTGTGTGAGTGGGACTACGTCCTACAGCATTTTCTTCATGGATTTTAGTGCAATACAAGTAACAGTTTGATACCATATTGCAAGAACATTGTTCTATTCTCATTGAAATGCAAGTTTCTGGCATTATCTGATTTGTTTTGAAAGAGTTTGTCAACAGATAGAACATAATTGAATAATGTGAAAATGCCATAAGATAATAATATCTTGTTCTTGATAAAAGGATATTTATTTTTGTTTGGCTACCGTATTATAGATATTAAATATTCATTGATTTTATTAATGATTAATTTTTATTAAAATAATTTAATTGACTATTTTTAATAAAAAGAATTGTTTTAATCATATTATTTTATCCAGGAGACTCGAAGTCACAGGGTATATATGAACATGTAGTCCTGTTAAAGAGAGAAAGGCATAATTTTATTAAACAATAACCGACCATGATTAGTGTACAATCCACTAATTATATTTGTGTCTTTCCCTCTCTAAAAGGATCATATCTGGTACAGAATATGGTCCAAATCCAGATATACTAATCTATACAAATAATTTGTCACTTGAAAACAAAAATAACAAATCTAGTAATCAAATTGGTGGCTATACAGATGAAGAAGTTGTTGATTCTATTAAAGGTTCACATGATCTGGAGAAACTCGAACAGTGAACTGCTGCTTTTGGATTGGTGGTAACCATGTCTTTATGGAGAAAATTTGGTTTCTCGAAATCATCATTTTCATGCCTGATCTCCTTGAGCATTGCTGTTACATCTTTCATAGTAGGTCGTTCTTCTGGGGATGGATTCACACAGAGGAGAGCCACTCCTAGCACCTGAAGCATCTCAGAGGTTTTTGTTCCACTTTGCAACACTAGTTGCTGATCAAGAATAGATGTAAATTCTCTTTTCTTCCCTCGGATTTCGTTGGTAACCCATGCAACAATGTGGGCACCCTCTGGAATCCTGTTATCAGTTGGTTCCATCCCCGTTAAGACTTCAAGGAGCACAACACCGAAACTGTACACATCACTCTTTTCTGTGATCCTTAAACTGTATCCATATTCTGCAGTTTGACAGATAATACTTTTGTGATTAGTCAGCAGTTACAATGAGATAGGAAAAATGACCCGAAATGGGCATAAAATAAAAAACAAGGAAGAAAAAAAGATAAAGTAGCGTATAGCTCTTAATTCTAATATGGTTTCGGGAAATTATTACAGAAAGAAGAAACTGATATAGAAATAAGAAAAAGAATGTCTTTAAGACATAAACACAGATTTTTTTAATTAAGCAAAGAGAGAAAGAGAGAGAAAAGGAACGTCTTAAAGTATAAAGACACTGATTTTTTAATGATTTTTTGATAAAACAATGATGTAAGACTGAAAGTTAATTTAAATGGGCATTGCCAAAATGAACTGAGGTTTTAAAATGACAAAAACTTTTATGCTTACCAGGAGCTATGTATCCATAAGAACCTGCAACTGTATGAGAGGCTCCTGAACACTCTGAGGAATTCACGAGTTTCGCAAGGCCAAAGTCTGCAAGAAAAGCTTCAAATTGTGGACCTACCAAGATGTTGTTAGCCTTAATGTCCCTGTGGACAATTGGAGGGATACAATCATGATGAAGATATTCTAGACCATGAGCAGCTCCCAATATGATCTTATACCTTGCATCCCAATCCAAGAACAATCTCTTTTCATGGAGCAATCCATATAAACTCCCATTGCATATATAATCAAACAAGAGCAACCTAGTTCTTCCATTGTCACAGCATCCTAAAAGTCTGACTATATTCTTGTGTCTTATTGATCCAAGGGTCTGAACTTCTGCAGCAAACAGATCTCTCTCTGGTGGCTCTTCCTTCGTTATTGGCCATAGCTTCTTCACTGCAATAATCTGTTTCATTGGAGTCTCTACGCGATAAACAATTCCGGAGCAACCCTTTCCCACAACACTTGATTCTGACAACTTTGTCACAATGTCATTAATTGAGAAGTTGACTTTCTGGAATGGAGTGAAAGCCCATTCCATTTCACCGCCTTCATCAAAATTCCTCCCAAAGTTGCCCCCTTGAATCCGAAGAGTTAAAATTACTCCAAAAGTGACAAAAATAGAAATTAAAACAACCCCAAGGAAAGTGTAGATAATAACATTTCTTATTGACTTGAAGCCTTGTCCATTTTCACTTGCATGACACTTGCTAATGCAAAGGTCAGGGTTACCAGCAAATGCTGCAGCAGGTAGACCCCGGAAGAACTTTGTATCAGGAAGAGAACCAGAGAAGCTATTGTAGGAGACATTTAGAGATACAAGATTGCCAAGACTAACCAGTACTGTGAGCGTACCTGTGAGCTTGTTGTGAGAGAGGTCCAAGATGGATAGCTTTGAGAGATTGGAGAAGGTCTCTGGAATAGGGCCAGTAAGAGAATTCCAACTCACGTTCAAGAGGATATCTAATCCTTGCAAATGACCAATCTCTTCTGGAATAGAACCAGTGAACCTATTGTTACTTATATCCAGCAACTGCAAATCCTTACACAGCCCCAGTGTCCCTGGGATCACACCAGAGATAAGGTTTCCACTTAGAATCAACTTATTTAGAGATGTAAGCTTGCCCAATTTCTCAGGAATGCTTCCATTTATTCTGTTTGCAGAAAGATCTAACACATTAAGACCAACTAGGAATTTTAATGAGGAAGGAATGATTCCTTGCAGCACATTGCTGTGCAAGTCAAGCAATTCTAGATGAGCACATTTACCTATCTCAGAGGGAATATCTCCACTGAGTAGATTATTTGACAACTCAAGAAAGCTCAAACTGGTTAAAAGACCTATTTCTGGTGGAATTTGACCGGAAAAGTTGTTTGATCCCAACCGTAACCTGATCAAGCTGGTGCAACTACCAATATCTGCTGGAATTGGACCTGAAAGTCTGTTTGATATCAGCAACAACTGAGTCAAATTCCCTAGATGAAAGAGTGAGTTTGGAATGGAACCAGTGAGGAAATTGTGTGAAAGATCAAGTGCTTCAAGTTTCTCACAGTTGGATAGTTCTGTTGGTATGCTTCCATTTAGTTGATTCTGCCAGGCATAGAAGAGGGTGAGTTCCTTCAGTTGCCCCATAACAGGTGGAATCAGCCCAGAGAATTTGTTGTTATCCAATTCAAGTTGCTTCAGCCTGGAAAAGTTGCCTATATAGGAAGGTATTTCTCCATAAATATTATTATCAGACAAAAGAAACTCCTCCAACAAGAGTAGACTACTGAGAGTCACAGGTATCTGACCCCCTAGAGAATTCAAAGAGAAATCTATAACCTTGAGATTTGTACAGTTCCCAAGACTTTCTGGAATGGTGCTAGTTAAATTGTTCTGCCATAGCAACACCCTCCTGAGGCTTTGCATGGAGCCCAATTCATATGGAATGTTTCCAGAAAGCTGGTTTTCATACAGAAACAAATCCTCCAAGGCTGAGCAGTTTTGAATCTCTGCTGGGATATGACCTGTGAGATGTGCTGTGTAGACTGAAAGTGTCTTTAGATTCTTAAGCTCTCCTATACTTGGGGGAATCTCCCCAGAAACCCCAGTAACTGCTAGTCCCAGAAAAACAAGGGCCTTACAGTCTGATATCTGCATTGGAATTTCTCCATGAATACCTGGATTTCCTCCTGCTCTTAGTGTTTCAAGAGCCCTCAACTGGCCTATTTCTCCAGGTATCATTCCAGAGAGCTGGTTGTCAAAAAGTGCCACATGCTGAAGCTTTGAACAGTTTCCAATTGAGGTTGGAATTCCACCCTGCAAGGAATTTGAATTCAGCAGCAACAACTGCAGCTTAGATAGCATTCCAATTTCTTCTGGAATGCTTCCTGTTAAAGCATTGAAGCTAAGGTCCAGAGTGATCAAAGAGGACAAGTTTCCCACTGAACTTGGAATCTCACCAGTGAGATTTCCATTTGAGATGACAAGAGTTGTGAGGTGGCCAAAAGAATGGAGCTGTGTGGGGAAGCTGCTACGTAGATCAATGGATGTTACTATAATCTCTGACACAAACCCTTCTTTGGAACATGTTATGTAATCCCATGTGCAAGGATCTTTGTGGGTTGGATCCCATGAAGAGAAGGCAGTAGCAGAGATGGAGGAGTTGAAGGTTGAAAGCCATGAAAGAAGAGAGAGGCCTTCCTGGTTCAGAGCAGAGATGGATGGACACAAGGAGATATTAAGAAACAAGATAAAAAGAGTTAGTGCATTGCTTGACATGATGAGGTGGTGTCCTGCCACTGTTCTATCTCATCCAAACATAGCAGCACTAGACTCTCTTAAGTTACTATGCCCTCTTTAGCATCGTGTTGGATATTGAAAGTCTCTTATCTCCATTTAAGGTTACTGATGAAGATGTAGACCGTTCCTTAATCTTCAAACACTGTTTCACTTTTATATTCGAGGTGAATTTACAGCAAAGGCTGAAGAAAGAAACAGACAAATTAGAAGCATTAAGCAGACAGATGGCGTAAACAAGATGTGCTAGTACAAGATTTTCTACTTCACTTGGCTATGTACTATCAACCCTTGCTGTAATCTATATAACTAGAAACAAACTGAGAGTATCTCCAATAAGAGTTACTTATGGAGTTTTTAAACCTAAGAATTAGTTTTTATGCTGATTTACCACGGTAGTAATTGATGTTATAGTTCTTATATGGGAATAATTGCTTATATAAGTTACGTTTTTCATCAGTTCTTAGAATTGTAAGACACATTTTTAGTTCTTGTGAATTGTACCATTTGAGAGAAAAATTATTCAAATTCTTAAAATTCATGTGACATTGTAGGCCTACATGCATAAAAAATGAGTTAAGCAACTCTACCATGGTTGCATCGTTGAAGATGTTCACAAAGGTGTTAAAAAATAATGGTTTATTTTTACTAATTTTTAGAGTGTTTTTAGAAAGTAAATAATTATTTATCTTAATTATAAAAGTCTTTTAATAAAATTTTATAAATTATTTTTTTTATCTTATTTTAATTGTCATCCTATGTTTTTTTAAATAGACTAAAAAATTTTATTTAATAAACATAAAAAAAATAATATTTTTATCAAAATAATCTTAATTTTAATTAATTTTATTAAATATAATGTAAAATAATTTCAATATTTAAAAAATATATTAAAATATAAATATAAAATTAATTAATATTATATTAAAAGACAAAAATAATCATTATGAGATCGGACGAGTTCACGTCTGAACTCT
>JAMLFT010007415.1:0-14822 GCA_026544285.1 Pachyrhizus erosus
TTTATCTACTAAATTACTTTAATTTAAATATTTTTACTTTTTTATTCTATTTTACTTAACTAAATAACTTTATTTTCATTATCTTTCTATTCTATTTCATTTTTTTATTCCTTTATAACCAAGCATGAGTTTCGGATGAAATTTTTTCCCTTCTACCCCTTTGAGAGGGGATGATACTTCGCAATAAAGAAAACTAGTTTATGTGAGACCACGACATACAAATCAATAGCAAAACGCAACTTAATCTATATTTAATTTCAAGTTATACAAGTACTTTTACGAATTTCAATATAAAATTGTGAGTTTCAATGCATGAATTGAGAAAAAAAAATTGTTACTTTTACATAAAAAAATAAAAAAAACTTTTTGAGCGCTTCAAATTTTAATTTAAACATAAACTTAACAGTTGAGGCATTTGATTCAGGATGGGTTTTGGTGTAAAATAGGTTCACATCTGAGACTTAAAGCTAACTAATATTTTCTCACTACTAAATAGACTTAACTTATGATGGACATTAGTTCGACTTATTTGGCTACTGCATTTTATAATTATATTATATTATATTATCTTCATAAAATTTTAAATTAATTAATACAGTTTAATTTTGTTAAATATATATATATTTTTTAATTAAATTCATGTAATTATTATTGTAATATTTGTATTAAATGAAATCTACTTTATCTTTACGTGAAATAAAACATATAAAATAATAATGATTTAATTTTTCATATATTTAGAACAAAATAAGTTAAATACATTATCTAATAATAAGCAGGGTCATGACAAGTGACAACTACAATATGAGCTAATTGTCTTCGGCGCTAAATATTATCTAAGACTTTAATATTTTATTTAAAACTTTTATAAATATATTTAATATTAACTTTAATCATTAGGTGACAAATTTTATTATGACTTGATATATTATTTGTTACTAACTTTTCTAATAAAACCACATAGTGTTAAGATAGTATTGATTGAAGAACTGAAATTATTTTTATGAGGAATGATTGAAAAGTGTGATGTCATATAATTAATCATTAATTTGTTAATAATAACTAACATTGATAAAATGAGAATTTCTAAAAATATTAATTTTATCATTGAATTCAATTGCAAAAATGAGAACATGAAAAAAAAAATTAATCATTGCATTAAAGAAAAACAACATGTATAAAAAAATATTCTCACATATACATTGAACATCAAACATAAATTCTCAAAATACTTTACAAAATTCAATATCATATGTCATCAGTAACTACATCTCATGGATCCGTACACACACATATATATCAAGATAGTGATCACAATGTCATGAGATCACCTAACAATATTAAAGTATCGTAAATACGTATGTATGGATCATGGTCAATCAAAAAGAGAAAAGTATTTCAAAAAAAAAAAATTATATGTCCAATATACAAATAAATATCCTAGTTTATCCATTAGTAAGTGGTCTTAGTTAGAGGAGTCAAAAGTAAACCTTATACATCATGTTGTACACTAACTCATCCCAATACCTATTTTATCTCCTCAAAGGATCCTCACCCTTCTCCTTGTTATCAACCTCATAAGCTTCAGTTGCCTCAAAAGTTGTAGGGATCTGCAAGACACTTTAGTCAATAAGGTGATTCAACAAAAGGAAACCACACATTGTGCTTGGGTCGAACAGAAGGAATGTTGAATCTGTAATAATATTAACAGCTAAAGGAAAGTCATATAGGCACACCATTGGCTCCTAATCAACATTAGAAAGGAGAAGGATGTTGTGATTCACGTATCTCACTCATCATTGATATGTCTTATTTTCTCCACTAATAATAACAATTTAGACCTTCATCGTCTTTTGACACTCCAAGTCTTAAAGGACTTACATAACGTTCATTTACATTTCATTTTTATTTTTGGGTGACGGTTGGGAAGACATACTCTGCTTGGTACTCAAGACAAGATACTCTCGACCAACCATGGTGATACTCATATGTGTCGAGGATGCCAAGTCGATCGTGTGAGTCTCTCATTCCTTTGAGTTGTCACAACTTGACACCTTGTAATACTCCTTAGGATTCCACAAGTCTATAGACATTCTTTAGGTATCACATTGTAGTCAACCCATATATTCTTCAATCTTATTTAGTCTCACACGTTTATCCATGTAGTATCCAATAACTACCTCTATTACTCCACCACGGTCAAGCTTCAAATAATTGGTACTAACACGATGACTTTCATATGACATACAATTTGTCTCTACATACAATCTCATTAACAAGTCTATACGCTACACACATAGGCCATACGACGTCAAGCTCTTGGGTCTTCACATCATAATTCGGGCTCAAAGCCTCAAGCTCTACAATCGTTCACTACTCCACATCAAGAACGGGACTTGTCACACACCATGTCTTCATCTTGCATATGATGTATGTCTGTCATTGATGTCTTATCCATTTGATACGTAAATGTACAACATGTATGTTGTCACGTTTCATAGAGACAACCAAACATTATCTTATCTAATGAGATTCACACATATCATTCAATAAATAACACAACAATTATAAAGGATGTCATACATAATGACACTTCCTTAATATATGAAAAAATAATTTTAATCATATTATATTAGAATTAAGTATGTCTCATCTTTAACTAGTCAAAGTTGTCATTTAATTTTCTACATAACATTCTTTTATTAACAATTAATTTGTTTGTTTTACACGACTTCTCAAATTTTGTAAATTATGTTTTTAGATTTTTAATCTTACCGTTAACTTTATTTATTCGCTTTTTCATTATAATTTTTTTACCACTATATCTTATGTATTCAAGTATTTTATTCATGACTAATCATCCCATCATAATTAATTAATTATACTTGATTAATTCTTTTATTCTTAAGTTACCAATTTTAAAACTTGATATTGAAACTATTATTAATTTTCTATGTAAACATGTAAGGCTAAAAAGACGCTTATAACTTAACTATTTGATATCATATGTGCTAAAATTTTATGTAAAGGTCCCTAACACATAAAGGGACCAAAATCAAATTGTTATTTTTATTTTACAGCATTATTTAGTCACATTTTTTAGTATGTCCTGCTGTTGCCCTACACGTTTTCCCTTTTTCGTATCAAGTCATAAACGAATCATACCTTAGTGAGTCATCACCAATTCCATCATCGATTCTTCTCCAAAAGCAATTCATAACATTGTACAACTTGACAATGACTAATGCATAAAACAGTGACTTTGAACATCATAACTCACTTCATTTTTCATTCTAATTTAGTCCCATACAATACCACTTAATTTATTAAGTCTCAAGCAACTCAGACTACAAAACCAAAGAGAAATCAATTTAAATTTGTCAATCCTATCACCAAATTTTCCAGCTAAAAATAGAAGCTTGATTTCATCATTTTACATATTTAAATGTCATTTTTAAAAGTCTATATTATAGTATAAGATGTTACCATCATTCCCTAACATTTATATACCACTTTTAACATCAATTTCCAGTTAAAACTCAGTCAAATAATTTAATATTAAACTGTACAGAGAAAATTCCGTCACCAAATTTTTTAGCTACATAAACATTATCATAATTTCATATTTTGCATTTCAAACATCATCAAACTCTACTCCAATATTATTCATACATATTAAGACTTATTCCCACCATTTTTAAGACATTTTAACCTTAGTTAGCATCCCAAACAATCACATAAAACTGGTCCAGTGGCTGTTTGTGTTCAACGTCCAAAATAAAGGCATGGTAAACTTTATTTTTAGTTCAGGTTTTATGTCTTATGTATTAGCATTGATTAGTGCAGATTTTTATCACCAAACTCCTCAACAATTAGTATCCAAAACTCAAAAAATTTGTCCTCCAACAACGGTCAAACAAGAACAATTTTGTCTCACACTTTTGTACGTTATTTTTCGAACTCATTTGCAGAGTAGTAGTAATATTAAACAAACATTTCCAGCACTCAAATCATAATCAAAAGTGTTAAAAACATAAGCATTCAATAGAATAAACACTCACAAGTAAATAAGCATGAAACCAAACATCAAAATTGCACTGGACAAAGGTCGAAAATCTGTAGTAAAATACTGCACAAAATTTATGTTTCCAGCTCAAACCAAGTGACATACTACAACCCATAAACAAAACATTACATGAGAGCATTTTTCCTCCATGTATGAACTGAAAAAATGACATTAAAATAAGAAGAAAACTCCTTCTTACCTCAACTATCTTTGACAGAGAATGTGCAGTGAAGTTTGGAGAGTTGGGACAACTTTCCATTACTTTAGTGTAGTCCGTCCTGTAGTAAAGGAAGGTGGAAGTGAGTGAGAAATGCTCTAGGATTCAAGAGGAGGTGGGAGAGATTGGGAGACGGAAAGAGAATTTTCAAAACTGATGTTGGAGTTGTGGGAGGGCGTGTGCGACGCTACTGTTGCTAGGGGGTCCTTAGTTTCTTATCTCATCTAGGTTACTCGAGTAACTTCCCAATTAACCCTTTATTAGACTTTTATTTAGGATTAGAGTTAGCTAAATTAAATTAATTACATTATGTAATTCATGACACCTTTAATTAATTTTTAGTATATTTAAATTAAATTAAATTTTGTTCATATTAATTTAATTAATTTTTTAAAAGACAAAATAATTATCATTTTATTATAATGAATTGACTGAAGTCAATATTAGTAGTCTAAAATTAATTAATAAATTTAATTTAATTTTTCTATTCTAATTTTACTTGTTTCTAATTTAATAATCTATTAAACTAGCTTTATTTATTTAATTATTATATATGTTTACCTTCATAAATTATTTGCTAAGCGTTATTAAATAAATGAAATTTTTATAAATAAATTTCCTTTAGCGAGAATTTTTACTTTGAACTTTTTAGGATGTTAAAAAAAACTATTACATTAATCTTGAGAAAAAATAAGTTCTAGGTGAGTAGTATAATGTTGAATATCATTTTTAAAATAGAGATATTATAAGAAGTACACAAATAATCCACTAAAAAGATGAAATTATGAAAGAAATTTTTTTTTTATCAAATACAAGTATTGTTTTTAAAATATTATTAATTGTACTTGTAATTGTTATTATTGCTAAGTAGTTTTTCAAAATTAAAAGGCTACAGTATCATTTTGATTTTAGTAATTCTTGTTTTAATTTTTATACTTTAAAATTTTTGTTTAAGTTCTTTAAATTTGCAATGTTATTCAAAATGATTCTTCCATCAATTTCACATTAATACCGTTAACCATTTTATTTTAAAATGATTAATTTTAATATAATAATGTCTAAAAACTACTACTATCTTAATTTTATTTTTAAACAATCTGCAACCCCATTTTGTGGTCCACCTCTCCCTCCACTACTTCCACCTCCTCCAATGCCCCCTCCACTAATAGCGACGCCACTTCCAACAACTCCAGGTGAAGAGAACATGCAGACTAACAAATTTGGGAGAAATTGAGAAGAGAATATGCCAAAAAAAAACATTGGGAGAATGGTGGAGATTTTCTTTAGATTATGAAATTTTTGCTCCGAAGAGTATGAAATGAATAAATCCGAACACAAAGAAATGTCTTCGTTGTTAGCTGTTGTTATTAAAGAGAGCAGAACTTACACTGGTTGTTCACATTATATAACATAGCAAAGAGAACAAGAGTCACATTCGATGTTGGATAGAGCAAAGAAAAATGAACGTGTAAATGATATAGAGGAAGAAGTGAAGGGAAAAGAGAACGGGGATGACTTTTTTTATAAACTAAAACTATAATAGTGGTAGTTAAAAGTTATCATTTTGTTTAAATTAATTATTTTAGTCAATTAAAATTTTAAATTAATTAATTTAAACAATATAGTAGCTTTTAGTATATTAATATAAAATTGACAGAAGGATCATTTTAAACAATGTTACAAACATCAAAGACTGAAATAAAAAAATTAAAATATAAAAAATTAAAATAAAAATTACTAAAAACATAAAGAATTAAAAGAATATTTTAGCCAACTTAAAAATATTCAAATATTTATTTGTTATTAACTATGTTAAAGGATAAATTAAATGAAATTTTTTATTTTATATATTTATAGTGAAATATCAGATAAATAATTTTGTAATCAATACAAAAATAAAATGAAAATCAATGATGTATATTAAATTAAATTTTGAATATAAAATTAACCTAAGACCTAAGAAAAATAAAATGAAAATTAACAAGTTATATTAATTTAAAATTTAAATATAAATTTTGCCTAAGATATAAAAAAATGAAGTAAAAGTTGGCAAATTATATTAAATTAAATTTTGAATATAAATTTTATTTAAGGTCTCAAAATTTCTTGACACAACCTGATAATAAACAAGTTGTTCTAATCTATATTTAAGTAACAAAATGAAATAAAATATTATTCAATGGAACTTTTGAATTTTAACGTTTCAAAAAATTTTAAAACTTATTTATCTGTTATTTTAGAAAAGATTAAAAAAATATGTGTACTAAACAATGTATTGCTAATATTTTTTTTACAAAAATTATTGATATAGACACTCATGTGTCACTAGAATAAAAATGAAAGGTGTAAATTTTGGATGTATATAGAGTATGGTAGTGTTTATGGTTACTCTTTTCTTTATTCCAAAAGATAAATATTATGTTTATTTATCTTTATTCTTTTTATATATATTATAAAAAAAAATTCCACTCTCAACTAATAAAATATTATGATAAATATAATTTTTAAATAATTATTATAAAAAATAACATATTTATATATCACAATTTATAATTAAACCAATGCCTTAATATGAACTCTTTACTCATTCCAAAACATGTCAGTAAACAACCCAAAATCTCTATACCTTTAGATGTATCTAATATTTTTTATTTGTTCCTAATTAATAATGCCAATGAAACTCACATTTTTTTCAACATATAACTGTTTTAAAATATTTTTAAGTGTTAAACATATTTTTAAAAAATAAATTTATTTTAATAATATATTTTGTTATCTTAAAAGTACATTTGTAAATAAAAAATTTATTTAAAAATTTATTGATATAAAATTTAAATTATTTTTACATTCAATTTATAAATTTAAATTTATAAACTTTAATAATGCATTAAATTGTCGGTGCATTAGGTTATTTGAGAGCTTGTAATGCATGGCTTCAGTCTTTGGAAAACTGCGAAAGTGACTTTTCATACCACTACATATCGGCTATTGCGGCACCATGTGCTGCGTGTAGGTAACAGAGATGGGTAAATACCATTTCCACTTAATATTGTCACGATAATTTTACAATAAGGAGGTAAATAAATCTTAAATAAAATGAGTATATAATATAATAAAAAAACTAAAGAAACTATTAAAAAGTGTCAAGAAAACGTAAATTTGTTGTTGTTGTTAAGAAAATGTGAAATTAAAATAATATTATTAAGTGAATTTGAATTAGCTCTTCTAAAACAAGAAACTAATTTTTGAGAGTAAAGTAAATAATAAAAAAAATTAGCAATTAATATTTCAACACATTCATAATTTATTATGCATATGTAATATTTATCATTCATTTTCTCTTCAATGATAAAGTTATTTGTTACTCTGCCATCTAATTTAGTTGTTCAATTTAAAGAAATTGGATGCTTAGTTAGTATTTATTGTCAATAAACCAATTACTTAGGACATGTGTTTTTTTTTTACACCACTTAGGACATGTTTGTTTTTTGTTTTAAAAAATAACGTAAACTAAAAATTTTGTTTAATAAGTGTAGTTTTTGAAAACTGTTTTTAAAGTTAATATATTTTTATTTTTTAGAATAAAAATCGACATATCTCTAAATTGATTTTGTTTTTCTGTCTCAGTTTTCTACTATTCATGTATTTCCTTTCGCTTTAACATCTTCTCTCATTCTCGTTTTCGAAAATTAGTTTTTGAAAATTACTTTTATATATAATAAATTGTAAAAAATAAATAACAAAAATACAATTAAACACACTCTTAATACTCTTCAAATATTGTCTTGTTGTCTCTGGGTTATGTCATCTGGCATAAAATAGCAATCAAAAAACAAATCTGGCATAAAATAGCATTGTGGCAAAAATCATCTTTTAACATTGTAGAGCGTGTTTGAATTAAAATTTATAAAAATAATTCAAATTTTGTTTTCACAAAACTCAATTTTCAGATAAAATATTATTATGCAAACATATTTTTAAAATAAATTAAATATATCACAAAATTAAATTTATTCTCTAAAAATACGCTTAACATTTAAAAATATTCTTTCAATAATTAACCACACATGCATAATCTTTTCATTTTTCTCTCTCGAACAACACGACATCAAATTCTATCTTTTTTTTTTCTTTTTCTCTTTTTAGAGTTTCTTTCCTTTTATTATATATCTTCTTACTTTTTTATTTTTCATAGTGTTCATAGCAAAAATTTTATTATTTTATTTTTTTAATAAACTTGAATTGTTTTGTTTTATTTTATTTTAGCAAAAACTGTATAACAATTAACTATGCGGCTGCAAAATGAGTAAAGGATGTTCGAACTCAAATCTACTGCCAATGAAATTGTGTGGTTGCTTCTCCTTTTTAGGTCAGCTGTCCATAATTTCACAAATATACAGAAATTACTTTCACCTTCACCGTGGACGAACGTCATCCCCAGCCCCAAGTGCATGCTTGAATTAGGGTTAGTAAAATTGATTTTAATTAAAATTAATTTTAAAATTATGTAATTTATATTTTAATATTTTTTTATAAAAATAAGTTAAGAATAAAATTTAGTATAATTTTTTTATTAATAAAAATTATCTAAAATTATTTTAATTTTAAATTATTTTTAACATAAAATTAAACACATAAAAATCAATTTTAAACTTGAAATTAATTCTATAACGTGAAATCAACACATGTGGAATTATGCGTAGAACTAGACTCACGATGCCCATGTTCATAAAAAGTAATCTGCTCAAAAGGTGTTGTTCTATTGCATATACGACAACAACGTAAGGAAATAAGATTGTTTTTTAAAGAAAAATAAGGTTGCTTTTTAAAGAAAAATAAGGTCTTTTATGACTGGCCAGTGAGACCATACGCTGCAATTCTGGAACGATAAAGGAAGATGTTTTTAATGCAATTGCAGGGGCAGGATCGGGATTCCAGTTCTTAACTGTTTTAGGTGGGCGGAAATAAAACCCTACCTAACTAATAATTGCCCTCCTAGTTAAAAATTTGACTTTTTAGTTTTGGTTTCTAGAATTCAAATATATTATTTCTGGCTGTATCGTTTTCTTTTTATGTATAATTTATTGTAGATATTGAATTTAAATAACATTATTTTTTAAGGTCACCAGACATTATATATATATATATATATATATATATGTAAGAGTATATATATATACTCCTTGATGACAACTACCAAAGGGAACAAAAATACTAATCCAAAAATACTCCTTTTATATATTTTTGAACCACTAATTAATAATTGTTGTGATTTTGAGAATATTTTAATTATGTTTAATAACTTAAAGTTAATTTATTAAAATCAATTCTACCTAATTTTAAAATAAATGAACACTTAATATTTTGAGAGTTTTTTTTATTTACATGTATTGTTTATATTGAGGCACTCGAATATTAAATATTAACATATTTTTTCTAATAAGAACTAAAACGGTTCAGTACTTTTAGAGTTTCTGTTAGAAAATAAAATTTCAAATAAAAATTTAACATTTAATGTATTATAATTATTTATTTTATTTTTTAAATTTAACAAGTATTTTAAGATTTTATATGGTAGGATAAGACTATTATTATTATTGTTTTAGTAGCACTGAGTTTTGGTAATAACTTTAGTAGATACGCACTGGTAAGATTAAAAACAAAAAAACTAACAACCAAACACAAATTATATGATTTGTTTTATTCGCACAATCCAACCCATTACGGAAAAAGCATTACAACACTGCAGCGAGATAAATACACAGATCAGTAGGTGATCACTCACCAGACTGAAGCATTCCTAAATGCAAACCTACTTTTGTTTGTTTCTTCTTATGCTCTCGATTTCCTCTTCTTTTTTTTTTCTTCTTCTTATTCTTCTTCTTCTGCATTGAACCTGCATGTCTATAAAGCATTATTGCTTTCTGCGTTCATGGCGTCAAGCAACAATGTTATCCAGGCGAGGAATCGCCGAAAACATCGAAACTCAACGGTGACTCTGGCCCTTGGCCGCCACAAGAAACAGTACTCTGAAGGTGTTGATGGAAATTTCAGTTCTCCTGTGAAATCTTGGGAAGTTTCCAAAAAAAAGAGAGGTTTCTGCAAGGAAGCTTGCTGCTGGGTTGTGGCAGATGCAGTTCATGCAACTCTCAAGGGATCATACTCATCTCCTTCCAGTTCCTCCACGTCTCAGGTATGTAGTATATATCATATCATATCATATGTTAAGAAATCTTTATAATATAAAATATGATTCTAATTAAATTGTTAAATTAATATTACTATATAATAGTATAAGTATTCTCAAGGTCCGACACTTAAAAGCCCTTTTGGGAATATTCTTTCGGTAAAAGACCGAGAAAATTATTGAATGTATTGGACTGACGCAGTACCTGACCCTAATGTACTTGTTATCATAAACACACCTTGCACAACCCCAGTCTGCCGAGTCACGGTGATCTAAACAAATCATAGGCCATTATCTTTTGGTGGAAAAATCATACGGCACGTAACACATCATTTCATTTGTTTGAATATAAATAGAGAAACCTTATTGTCAAAAAAATAATAATAGAGAAACCGAGTGGAGACTAGAGAGAAATGAGTCAAAATAAGTAAGAAGAAAAAATTACAAGACAACGTTTTTCCTTTAAAAAAGTTGGAGAAACGGGGAAGAACTCTCCTTTTTTATTTACCTAAAAAGTTGAATAAATTATTTTATTACATAAAATAATAATAAAATTTTTATGTTAAGAAAAATAATGAAATAAAAAGTTTATTTTTTAATTAGCATAAAAATATTTTCATACAATTTACTTTATCCGTTCTTTCTTCTACTCATACAAATAATTTGAAAGAAAGAAAATTTTCTATATTTTTCTTTCTTACTTCTATTTATTTATACAATACATCTTTTATATTCGAATTCTCTTTTTTTACTTCTATCATTTTTATTTCTTTCTCTCTTATCTTTCTTCCAGTTTCTTGCATAAAAGAAAATACAAAACCATCAAACTTAGATGTGATATCACACCATGATCTAAATTTGAAGCTAGTCCAACAACTAAAATCCTTTTTCTAAAGACAATGCTATCAATTTTTCACATAACCATTAGGACCACCAGATACGAATGCCAACCAACCAAGCCTCGTTACCTTTTTGTCAGTACCTCTTCTTCACATACACTATACAAAATATATTTTTCGTAACATCTGAATAATGTTGTCAAATTATAAAAAAAAATATTATTAACATATTATCGCAATATTTTATCAAATGTTGTATAAAATCCATATTGCTAAAGACTTTTAATAATATTTTATATATTAATGGTAACATTTAGAAAAATATTGTTATATATTCTTAACAACATTTTTTTAATAAAAAGATAACATTTTAAAAATATTAATAATATAAATATTTTATAACATTTATAATAATAATAATATTTTTTACAAATTTTATTTATAAAATGTTAAAAAAAAGTCTTATATGAAATAGTTACAAGTAGATAATGACCTTTGCAATCTTTGGGAAGAACAACTAGTAAACCCCAAGTCCCAACCAGTGGTAATAATTAGTAACGCTAAATAGAATAAGAAAATCTACATTCAAAAACATGATTACAAAATACAGGTCGTCGATCATTAAACGATGTTGTTGATGAGGGAACAATATAATAATAATAAAAAATTTAATGACAAAGTAAATGTAATAAAAAATATATTTTTTTACTTATAAGAATCCACAATGAACAACAATAAATAAATAAAAATAATAAATCATTACAATAAAAGATAAAATACTTTAAAAATAAATAATTAGTACTTACAATTAGATAAACAACAAGACTATAAAAATTACTAATAGAAAATCAAAAAGATAAAATACTTTAAAGAACAAAATTATTATACGAATTAAATATTTTACAACTTATATTTTATTTTCACAATCCAACCGTTTAAAATAAAAAATTAATTATTACAAATTTATTGTCAAAATTTTAACCCAATTCAATTGTAAACGAATTTACAATTACGATTTTATAGTGACTGTTCTATGTATAAACGAAAATTATTTTTCTTTTTTTTTCTCAAATAGATTATATTCTCTCTTCTTTTAAATCTAATTATCTCTCTCTTTTCTCATATCATCTCTGCTTAAATAAGTAAAAAATTTAATAAATCTTTTAATATTTAACTTTTCTTCATATAAAAAGAGAGTCTAATATCTAACAGTTGTACAAATGTCTCTTGTTTTGAGATTAAATTGCATTTATAGACTCTCATACAAAATCCTCCATGCACAAATTCCTATCTTTGGTGGGACAAATTTTGTCCTAAATGTCTTCAAATTTTGTCAACAAAATTATCATAAAGATTATTTATAATTAAATAATAATAATTTTTTTTATATATTATTACTACGTAATTTTTTTTCTAAAAAATGTCCGCGATTGCTCCATTTTTCTAAAACATTTGTATGCTGATTTCAGTGTATGCATGCTCTTGTAGAATCCCAAACCCGAAACTCACCATTAATATGTAGTGGACTTTTGTATTCTTTTCTAATCAAAGAAAAATTAAAAATCAATTTTTCAGGATGAAAAGTTATAATTCTGGTTAGTATAAATGTTTTATAAACAAAAAAATTGAAATAAAAATTTGAGTAGAAGGGTACTCAAATTCGTACAAAATCCATCAATAAAATCCCAAACACATGTCATTCCTTGAACATATTATTTCATCCAGTTCATATAATAAAGCACACCAAAATCACCCAAAAAAACTAACTACGATTATTCATTAGATGAATTACAACATCCTGAACCAATATGAGAATATCACCAAAGCCTTTATGCCTAGTTCAGAATTGTTGTATCTGTTAAAATCCGCCTCACTAAGGTGAAACCGGTCAGTAGACTTAAAAAGTTTAAAAAACATATTTAGGATTACCACAATGAGTGCAGCCATCCTAACTTCCACCTTGAGTTTTGGAAGAAAAGAACCGATTCTAGGTTAAGAGTGTTTTAGTTGTCATAGCCATGCTAGAAGTTATTTGATTGTGAAGCATAGTATTTCTTCTCTTCTCCTCACTTCTGATGACAGCTAAAGCAGCCTCCGGATTTAGAAAAGGTTTTGTGTAATGGATATCAATCTAACCACAGTTATATAAGTTGTCTAGACCAATCAAATAGGTGTAAACACGCTCTTCGTCATAAACAGAGCGTATTTTATTCTTCTCTCTAAATTTACTCCAATTCCTATAAATACTAATATTACCACCAATCACAGCACAATCATTTCCATAATTAATGTCAATTATACATGATTCATGCTAACAAGTAAGATACACTGATCCAGACATATCCAGTAACTACTGATATCAAAACCCAATCAATCAATTTTTTTCAGCTGGTTAATATAAATTATAATGTGAATTTCTTTCTCTTATTTTTTCTGATTAATATTCTCACGCTTGCATTTTGATATTTATATGCTAAAGAAACAAAACCTAGGTTTACTAAAATCAATAAGCATGCTTAAGTGATTGTCTTCTTCCTAGAATATGTTAATGTTTAGACTTTATTTTTGAATGAGTAGGCTAAATGTTTTGATTTTATGATAGTTTTGGTATTTAATTTGCTAATTTTGAAAGATCAATTTATGTTGATCCTGCTCAAAATTAGGCATGCGCTTATTCTCCGGCTTATGATAATTCCAACTAAAACTTTGGTTTATGTCATTATGTTGAACACCGGTTTTCAATTAGCATTTTAAAAGAACAAAAAAATAGCATTTGCCTTTATGGATTCATATCTTCTACAATTGCTTTTTAAACTGCATGGATCTTGAACCTTAAAATATTATGTTTTATATATAAAAAAAAGTTATAAATAATTTTATACTCTTAATGAAAGCCGGTAGATCCTAAGCGCATGTATCATATCTCACTTTTATTTAACTTAGTTTTGTCGTTGCAATTTATAATATTTCTGCAAGTTAATTTTGCACCCCTCCCCTCCCCCCTTTCTCAATTTTTATTGTCTAACGTTTGCATATCCACGTGCATGTTTGTTTCAACTGACTAATGGGAATGTAAAGATCACGTTTCCCCATTATTACAAACCTGGAGAAAATATTGAAGAGAATAAAAATCAGCTAAGGAGGCCAATAACCATCTTGCGTTCAAGAAACAGACTTCGATGTGAGGTACAAGCTAGTTACATGCTCATAATTATTTACATTGCATCAGCTACTTGAGACTCTGTTAAATATGCTACAAATTTCTAGAATCCTGACAATGTCTATAAAAAGTTTCTGGAAATGTTATTATCTAAGCAATGTGAAATTCAAAAACAAAAAGTTCTAAGAAATGTGGACTTTGCTGATCACTTGCTTTTAATTAAACTAGTCAGGTTACCCATGCCATGCACGGGCTATTCTTTTAAATTTGTGAATAATTTTTAATTATAAATATAATATTTATTTAAAATTTTGTTTTTAAAAAAATAATGAAAATCTTATTGAAAAATTAAT